>JACJUY010002487.1:13914-98309 GCA_014220935.1 Platorchestia sp. MABIK | reverse complement strand
TTTGGATGTTCTTTCTTTCTAAATTTGACTTCCTTTGGATGTTCATTCTTTCTAAATTTGACTTCCCTTGGATGTTCTTTCTTTCTAAATTTGACTTCCTTTGGATGTTCTTTCTTTCTAAATTTGACTTCCTTTGGATGATCATTCTATCTAAATTTGACTTCCTTTGGATGTTCTTTCTTTCTAAATTTGACTTCCTTTGGATGTTCATTCTCTCTAAATTTGACTTCCTTTGGATGTTCTTTCTTTCTAAATTTGACTTCCTATAGATGTTCTTTTTTTCTAAATTTGACTTCCTCTGGATGTTCTTTCTTTTTAAATTTGACTTCCTTTGGATGTTCATTCTTTCTAAATTTGACTTTCTCTGGATGTTCTTTCTTTCTAAATTTGACTTCCTTTGGACGTTCTTTCTTTCTAAATTTGACTTCCTTTGGAAGTTCTTTCTTTCTAAATTTAAATTCCTTTGGAAGTTCTTTCTTTCTAAATTTGACTTCGTTTGGCTGTTCTTTCTTTCTGAATTTGACTTTCTTTGGATGTTATTTCTTTCTAAATTTTACAAAGGCTGCTCGTACGCGGGAAGTGCACGATGTCACAGCCTTCCACTTTGTAAGCAGGTGTAGAGACGCCAATAAATTTACAACCCAATAGCTTGAAGTTACCAAAAATTTTGGCTGAAATTTTGAATACGTCTGGAGATTTGATGTTCAGTTTGCCAATCCATGCGTGCAGAGAGCTCAGCACTGGATTGTAGGACAACGAGTATGAACGAGTAGGAGTCTGTCAACGCACTGGACAGTATGACGAATACAAGTACGAAAAAGTAGGAGCCTGTCTACGCACTGGACGGTGAGACGAATACAAGTACGAAGGAGTAGGAGCCTGTCTGCGCACTGGACGGTGAGACGAATACAAGTACGAAGGAGTAGGAGTCTGTCTACGCACTGGACAGTATGACGAATACATGTACGAAGAAGTAGGAGCCTGTCTACGCACTGGACAGTAAGACAACGAGTACCAGGATGTGCGAGTAGCAGACAACAGTACAAGTAGGAGAGTGAATCAAGGAGCACCAATACGTACGATTAGGAGCCTGTCCACGCACTGGAAAGTAAAACAAGTACGGCACGTGCAAGTAGGAGACAACAGTACACGTAGGACAGTAAGACAAGGAGTTCCAGTACGTACGAGTAGGAGACAACAGTACACGTAGGACAGAAAGACAAGGAGTACCAGTACGTACGNAGGAGACAACAGTACACGTAGGACAGTAAGACAAGGAGTACCAGTACGTACGAGTAGGAGACAACAGAACACGTAGGACAGTAAGACAAGGAGTACCAGTACGTACGAGTATGAGACAACAGTACACGTAGGACAGTAAGACAAGGAACCTGCTCCACTCAAAAGATCTCTGGCTCGGCTCAAGCGACTCGTCCCCTCAAGTGGAGGCCGTTTTTCCAATTGTGATGAACGCCATAAAGTTTGGTCTCCCGAGAGCGTCTCGCTGCCGGTGATTTCTTCTACTTCTTGTGACCGCGTCTTCTTCCTCCCGTCACTCGCGGCAATTGTTCCTCAAAAATGCATTAAATTCCTTTATATTTTGTTGGGGTCAGAGTTTTGGCTTGGTGTGGCTCCGCTTCGTGAGATGCTTGGTGTGAATTTAATTTTACGAGTATGATGCTCTGCCCTTTGTCTGATCTTTTTTGTGTGCTTATTGATGCTTTCAAAATTGGCTCAGCGGAAGCGTTGTCGAAAATAATTTGATGTAAATATGAATCATTTGACGGAATTTGATTTTATGCTCGGCACTTTGTCTGATGTCTGATCGTTTTTTATGAGCTTATTCATGCTTTCGAAATTGGCTCAGTGCAAGCGTTGTGGGAAATAATTTGCCGTAAATGTACAGGGAAGCTTATGAGTAACTTTCAATGCTGGAATAAGTGTAAACTCTACGAATGATTTATCGCCCCTGGAAGATACAACTAGTGTGTTTATGGAAATTAGCTCTCCCAGGGGGAAGATGTGATGCACAAGCTTCTCCCTGGGAGGGTTAATTTCCATGAATATAATAATTGTTTACCAAAAGCCTTCCTTTTAGTATAAATAATTTTTTTCTCAAGGACCATCTTTTCTGGTTCTCTACTGGGAAATTTAAGCACTCATAACTTTCTTCTTTAACTTTTGTTATGCTCCATTGATTTTTTAAATGTTGCTGTTTGTATGTGCAGGTTGTGGGGACACCTTGTGCATTGGTTCCCCGTTTCATTACTCCATACGCAATGGTGCCTTCTTTTTTCCCCTCTCGGGAACACATTTTAAGAAGTACAGAAAACTTAAAATGACACGTTCTATTCTATGAACTATTTATTCGTGTTAAATTTATAATAAAATAGTAGTGTCACTTCGGGGCTCTCATAACTAGTGCAAAAGATGAATATTATGCAGGAATTACAAGAGTAAATTATGCACATCGATGGCCTGAAAATCACGAAAAATGAAATAACTAAATTCGCGCTCCAAAATTGGAATTTGAATTAAGTCCTGACACATAAAAATGGGCCCGCAATTTCAATTCAAGAGCGACTGGACTTCAGGGCATTTATCTGAAGAAACTAAATCCTATTACATCGCTTCGCCTTGGTTTCCAGGGGAGGCCAATTTGCATTCTATCGGGCACTCTTTAATCTCCAGAAGAGGCAATTTCATTTTTTTCACTCTGTAGAATGAAAAAACTGCACATTTACATTTGTTTTCTTTATTTTCTAGAAAATTGACATGCATGTATCTTGATTTCTGTTCTGTCATTTGTGTAGCCAGAGGAGCGACCAATCTATAAAATTGACCAACTGTACAACCCATAGATCATTTCTGTAGTTAGAGGAACGACCAATTTTGATTCGTTGTCTTCATTACTCTTCCCACGTGATGGGTGCAGAACGAGCTTCATTAGAAGATTTTTTTCTTCTATTCTTGTACTATAAAGTAGTACAGGTCCTTCTATTCTTGTATTATAAAGTAGCACAGGTCCTTCTATTCTTGTATTATAAAGTAGTACAGGTCCTTCTATTCTTGTATTATAAAGTAGTACAGGTCCTTCTATTCTTGTATTATAAAGTAGTACAGGTCCTTCTATTCTTGTATTATAAAGTAGTACAGGTCCTTCTATTCTTGTATTATAAAGTCGTACAGGTCCTTCCATTCTTGCATTATAAAGTAGTACAGAAGCCCTAAGGACGCCATGTTTCCCTCACTCAGTTGTATTTTCTACTGCCTTTTAGCTTATTATGAGCAATATACTTGAGGAATTTTGGGCTCACCTTAAAATCGATGATGGTCATCAATCTTTCGATGATTAACTAAGCCTGGAGCCGTGAAGGGCTGGACGCACTTCAGGAAGGCTGGCTAAGAAAGCCCCTTCTCAAATGAAGCAGTCTATTGTCGCAAACAATCATTCTTCTTCTCCTCGAGAGCGAACTAATTTATTTTTCTAGCGCTCCAGCGGTGTTGCCATAACGACATTTTCGGCAAAAACTTATCTCTGCCGGATAGATGGCTGCCCACACATGGATATTTTGGGCTCGTTTTAATTAGTGAAGATGAGAGATAAAAACTAGTGCTCTCAACCTCACCAAAATTTAAGCTCTTTAATGGAGAATTTTGCGGTTCGTTCTGCGGAGCGCGAGGAATGCGATGCTGGACGACTTGCAATGTTTTTAAAGTTGGACTTTCCTTCATTGCCATACATGCAGCTCTTGAATTCTACATGGACAAAAAATGCCATCAGCGACTAATTCAATACGTGACTGGACTTAAATCGGCACCACAAATAAATTATAACTCGAAATACATGGACAAACAAAAGCCATCAACGACTAATTCAGCTAGTGACTGGGTCAGAAACAAATGACTACTCGTATTTTCCAACCATGAGCTAGAGGTCACGTTGGGAAAGATTGATCCCCTACGTACTCCCTCATTACTTACTGAATTGGTCGTTAGAGGTTTTTGTAGCGAGATATTCTACACATTGAATGAGTTTTAAATATTTTTTTTAGCGATAGTGTGATTGAGATGCCTAAGCTCTAACAATTCACACTGCCAGGGCTGGTCATACTCGAACTAGATAACCTAACATAACCTAACCTAAGCTCCAACAGTTCACACTGCCAGTGCTGATCATACTCGAACTAGATAACCTAACATAACCTAACCTAAGCTCAAACAATTCACACTGCCAGGGCTGATCATACTCGAACTAGATAACCTAACATAACCTAACCTAAGCTCCAACAGTTCACACTGCCAGGGCTGATCGTACTCGAAATAGATACACTCTACAATTCCTCTTTCGAATCAGTTGAAGGTTCTTTATTCGGAGAGGGGAGGCATGGACCCACCAGCTTAGTTAAAAAACATGAGCTTTTGCTCACAGCATCGTTTTCCAATAATTAGCCCGCAGCACAGCCTCCAGTTCTCGTTTCTACGAGCAACAAATCTTGTCTTTCTGGCAGTGGACATACTTGGAGGAGCTCAACGAACCTGAGGCATGTGATTAGTTCCCAGATGATGAGCGCCATGCAGTCGAATTACTCAACATATATCGGCCAATCTCGGGGCTGGCTTATTGAGATTACACCAACAATTAGTTAAATTCTGAAGCACAATTTTTACTTATATCCAAGTAAGAAGGCAAGAACTTTTTATGGGACAAATGACAAATGATGACATGATAACTCTCCCCCGTGATGTCGAGGCACAAATATATTCCAAATATGTCACGAATGCTGGTATCTTCGCCGAATTACTTATGTAATTTTTTACTTCTCTTTTATTGTTTAAAAATAAGGGCATTCGAAATACGTTTGACCTACGCAGTCACATTCATTATAATTAAAACGCAGGATAATTCCAATTTGGTTACAGTGCGCTTTCGGTCTACTTCATACCTAACCTATCGTACTCGATATTAAGTTTCTCGACATAATTTCTGTTGGCATGGCGTCAACTTCAATTTCTTGAGGGAAGTTTGTGCTTTCAGGAACTAAAGCATCAGCGACTAATTTTCTTTCAGGAACTAAAGCATCAGCGACTAATTTTCTTACAGGAACTGAAGCACTTGAGAGAAAAGAATGTCGTCGAGCGAGGCATCTGGTGCCACTCTGGCTGATTTGGGATCTTTTACATGGTTGACGCACAAACTTTCTTAATTAATGACAAGTTGAAGCTCTATTGCAGGGGAGGGCAAGTCCTGCACCTCATTAAAGGGATGCCATACAGCCGTGCAACTCAGAAATTTAAAATTAGATAATTAACCTTAACTCATAACCTAGCTCTAGCGCCCGCAAATATTTTAAACTCATTATTTGTACGAAACTCCTTATTTCTATAATGTAGCCTCAAGTGTCCATATCACACTTGTAGTTCACTTTATGAGATATTCTGCTAATTTCCGAGCAACAAATAAAACAATCTATCTGGAGGAAATCTGACAGATAGTGACTAGTTTTGAGTCTGTAAATCCCTGCTCATCATTTTAAAGCGCTGAATGTCCACTATGACCTGCATTGTAAATGATTAATAAATGTAATAGCTGTATTAGATCTTCCTTCGAAAACTTTCACCAACGGACTTGTGGTTTTATTAGACCAAGCATTGACGGAACGTACGTCGAATTAGAGCGGTAATTTCTCCTTACTACCGAACTTGGAGCAACGTACCGACATTTTGCATGTCAAATCAATCTAACTCTTGCAGCGTGCATGGCTCGATACGGGCCGCTGCTCGCTTGCCTTTCGAACGCAACACAAGAGAGAGCGAAGACAAAGAACATTTACACTCGAATTGCCCCACATCGACGTTTTCTCGGCCGGGTTGTGATGAGAGGTCGTTCCTTTGTCCCAGGAATGACCTTCCTCGTACGGGGCTTCTCATTATCCCGCACTCACAAAATGTTATTTCACATTCGTTTTTTGCAATTTAAGAGCAGATGAAGGGATAAGTTATTTTAAGTAACGAAATAAAGATAACTCGCAGTAATGAGTTTATTTGTAAACTTCATTTCGTACGAAATGTTGGCCTATCGACTCGTTATCCCGTACTCGCAGGATGTCATTTTAAATTCATTTTTCTTGTAGAAGAGTAGATGCATGGAGGATAACTTGCAGTGGAGAATTTATTTTGTAATGCAGACTTCATTTTGCGTGTAATGTTTGCCTATCGATCACGTGCTGTAAGTAGTTTAGTCGAAATTTTTGAAAGCTGAAGAGCGACTCACAACTTTACTCACTGGACGCATCGTAAGTTCTTCACAGACTGATAAATAAGCCGTGTTTTCTACGTTCATGTCTTCTTGGGACGATAATTACAAGGTCAACTTTCTCCTTCACGTTTTAATGCCGAATTTGAAAACACAGTTGACTTATTTATGCATTTTCATTGACAATCTTTTGAAGGCTTCGCAATTTCCACGAGTCTGAGTTCTTCAGTCACTTAGAATTACCATCAGAATTGCACATTCGGTGTCATAGAAACAGGCGATGACTGCAATTTGAATCGCATATTCGAAGTCTTAGAAACATTCGACTGCATGTGTTTTTTTTAAGACCGCAAAAATTGCGTTGAGAGTGGACTCTTGAATTTACAAAAGACTGCGACTATTCGGTATTTCTCGGCTGACCAAGACAGTGAAGGGGCCACATATCAGGTGGCTGGCGAGCAACTATACGAGTATGCGCGCAGTTTACTGCAGACCTAATGCTCGTAATAAGACAGCGAGTCTGAATGGACGACCTATCGCCTCCAGCACCTCTCTATTTGCCTTATTTATCGTAGGCCCTCAATACAAGGCTTTTATCCTGCTGATATATGTTATCGGGACGCCGTGTGTTGATCATCCACTCTCTCCTTTTTGGGCCTTTGAAGATCTCGCTATCGAGCGCCGCCGCAGCGCCAGCATCGAATTAAGATGGACTCGATGGTCTGAAGCCATTAGGTTTCGCTGCTTTTAGAAAACAACCTTTGAGCTTTCAGCCAGATGTCGTTCGCATCAAAAAGATTTCTCACGTTCAGTTTTTTTTCGCTTCTCTCTTTCCTGCGAAGTATCCTCGCCATGCATGCGTCGTCTTCTTGTATTCTCTTTCTTTGGGCTACGCTTGGTGTTGGAAAAGGTTTTAAAACTCTTGCGAAGAGACTCGCTTGTAATTCAGCGAAAAAACTCTGCGAAAATTATTCAGGCACTATACGAGCAATAATTGTCATTGAGCAGTTTAAATAAACCAATACACGAGCATAAAAGGAGTTCAGAGAGCAACCTAGGCTGAACAAGCCGATTAGAACTCGACTATCCCCGAGGGAACCTCTCATTCTAGCAGAGGAAGTTGCGCTGTCGCAGCGTCGTGCCGATAAATTAGATCTCCCACGAGAATAATCCTCATCTTCATTTCATAATGACACATCTGACGATCACAGTTCTCTGGGGCAGCAGAGCAAGAGCTCCTCAGAGCAGCAGGGGAGGAGGGCTCAACAAATCGCGCCCGTCGGAAGCAAATCGACGTTTGCTCTTATCTCTAATGCGCACCTGAACTCGAGGCCCTCTTCCCTGCCCCTCTTAAACGCTCTCATTGGATTACTGCCCTCGCTCACTTTGTTCTCACTCGTCATGGCTTCAAGTGTGTCCATATTTCTCGGCGAGGCCTTCCAGTGCAGAGACGTCCGACTCTGACGGTACCTGCGAGATGTTTCGCTGCTTCCGCCGCGTCCTCCTAATGCTTGCCGCTGGTGCGAGACAATATTTGGCCTCCAGCATATGTACTGGTGCTATTTAAACTTTAGGAACCTTTGAAAGTCTCAAATACTGCCTTTCAAATTCAAATACTAAGTGAAGTCTAAAAGTCTTGTTTCTCCGGCTCATTTTGGTATTAAGCGTGTAATTACCTTTGTGGTCATTTTATTTACGAAGTGAAACCACACGAGACATCATATGGCCATTGGTATATTCGTGTAATTTTAAATTTTGAACCCTTGCAAAGATTAAAAAACTAAGTGAAGTCTTACAGTTTTATTTTTCTGACTCCTTTTGGTATTAAACGACATATATCCGCGTCCTCCAAATTCTTGCCCCTTATGCGAGACAATATTTGGCCGTCAGTATACTCTCGCTGTTCAAACTTTTGAACTCTTTCAAAGTCTCAAATACTAACTGATGTCTTAAAGTTTTATTTCTCTGGCTCCTTTTGGTATAAAGCGTCCAATTAACTTACAAACGATACAGCAGTAGATTGTTTCTCAAGTCTAGTACAATGGACACATTTGAGTTTAGCTATCTGTGGGCCAGAATAAGTTCAGCGACTTTTGGGGCATCCAATACGTGCATTTTTTCGTCAATTTGTTTGACTCTAACTAGGACACAACATTCACGGACTCTTTCATGAAGCCTTCAGCCCAATTTCACACATACTCATGTTTGGAGCAATCCTTTATATAACTGATGTGTGGGTTAGGCGGGCCACAAATAGACCAGCACTCTTGTGAACCACTCTGAGCGATATCGAATTGATCCTTTTGACTGAGGTAGAATGGCAGGACAGGCAGGCACTTGTGTCCAAGTAGCGTCGGCTCAAAGTGAACCAGTGCACAGATTGCGACACTTGGGATAATTAGCTGCTCTGGAACACGACTCGCATGACCTCGACGTTTGTGTGTTTGCGTGGAGGTCAGGTCGAGTCGCGTGACCTTGACGTTTGTGTGTTTGCGTGGAGGTCAGGTCGAGTGACTTGTGTCATGAATGGCGGACTACCAAGCACCTATATCAGCGATGTGCAAAAGAACTTCAGTGTACTGATATATTTGGGGTTCAGAGCGTCTCAATTTCCATTTGAACTATTTCCCAAATCAGCCTTGACTATAGTGCCATATTTGTTGTTCAAAGTGTCTCAATTTCCATTTAAATTATTCCCCATAATAGCGCTGGTTTTAAGAACTCCAGTGGATTGCCATATTTGGTGTTTCAAGTGTCTCAATTTCCATTTAAATTATTCCCCATATCAGCGGTGGTTAAAAGAACTTCAGTGGACTGCTATATTTGGTGTTCAAAGTGTCTCATTACTCATTCAAGTCTCAAATACTATGGCATTATGACATCTATTTTTATTCGTTGTTCAAAGTAACTCATCCTCTATATGAATAATTTTTTCTGGTAAAAGTCGCAGTAATGCCGGTCTTGTCAGTCATGGTCATTATTGTAACAGATCCTTTACTGAGGTGCCTCATTAAGAGAGATTGCCAGTCAGTTATTGTAGTTTGAAATCGGAAACACGTTAATAGCTGTTTTGAAAGTAGAGTAGAACTTCTTAACCAATCCTTTGGGTCAATATTTTTTTGCTTTATTATACTGCCTTACTCGCCATTTGTCAACATTGATCGTATGCATTATAATTTTCTTAAATTTTTAACTGAAATCTGTTGAAATGAGCTCATGTTCTGTATCCCTCGTTAGATTATCGTGTTCTTAACTTGTTGAGTGCAGTGCTGTCAAGGATTACTAGTTTTGAATTTGCATACTTATTCAACACATTGACCGTAACGTGCGCCACCGGTGGCCACGGAGGAAATTTTCATAATGCTGCCAACCGACCAGTAGTCACAAACTCAATTTTCATAAAAACTTAATTAAATCTGAATGAAGGCGCGATCCAGATGGTGTTTGCTATTTTCAACATTGCCTAATACATTTGACTTTAAATTTGGTTTGAATTTTGAACTTCAGTTTTGCCAATCGGGTTCAGAGTGTTAATAGAGCAAGTCTTCGCAAATGCTGAAACGATAAAACCCTTTAAGGTTCGACTTATTTTATGTAGTGAAGGTGCATTTCAGGAGCGAAAGAGCTGGGAAGCCTCTCCATCTATCTATTATTATTGTCATTATTCTCAGTCGTGACCCAAAGATGCAAGCAAAAAATCTGATCGAATGTTATTTTTTAGATGTTCATTCAAAGACATTCAGTGCGAAGCTCTTTTAGGTGCATCTCCGTCATAGCTTTAACTTTGCAGGTCATCGTTCATTTTCGCATTCATAGTTTTTTATGAGTCTTCGATTTTAGGAGCAAAATGAATAGGTGACCTACAAGAGAAGAGTTCTCATAATATTGAGTGCATTATTTTGTTGCTTTTGTGCTGACGTTTGCACTTTCGCATTTTTTCTATATGACTGCTTCTGTAACCGCGGTCGTCTTTCCTGCATGCCTGAAAATCAAAACATTAATTCCGTGTTCATTTTAGTAACTATCGGAAATGTTTTGCTTTGACGAATTAATTTCAGAATTTAAAACAGTGTATGTAGATGTAAGAGTGTCATATTCAATGTATTAAAAAGACAACAGTTTTATGTACGTTGATTCAGCATTGCGTTCATCCATGAAAGTTGTAAGTGAACGAATGAGGCTAATACCTACAGTGTTTGAGAATCGATGCTCCGAGTGGCACTGTGTCATGTCCAGCCTCCCTAGGCTGAGTTGGAGGTCGGAATAAAATCCTTTTAGGTAGGCAACAAATAGGAGCGTAATCTGCGTGATCTAGTCTGTGGCGAGCGAGGAGGTACATAGTGAGCCTTATTGATAGCAGGCACTCCCTGCGAGGCAGCTTTGTGGTTCTCTGCCTGGAGATACTGCGAGTGTTGCGTCGTCTTACGCTGTAATGTCCTTCACTTGTGAATAACAAGGATTTTTGTCTTAGAGTTAATTTTTGAGAGTATGCTAATATGAAATATTGGCTTTGGTGAGCCATTTTGAGATACACAAGAATCAATAATGTAAAATGTTTGCTTTGCTTCTTTTGGTGATGTATTTTGAGACACCTTTTTTGACAGCAGTTGACAGATTATTTTTAGGTATGCATGTACATGAAGTGAACTAAAAGCAGTTGAACAACTTGTGAACGGAGCAGGATCGAGGAAGTTGGTGCTACGACAAGCGTGAACTATTTGTTGGCCGTGGGTGGCTTTTTCTTCTTTTCCAGTGACCGTAAAATTATGTCTACGGGCGATAAAAGGCGTTTTCACCTTTCTTGAAGTTCCCAGTCTAACTTTTTCGCCGCCAACATGCATGTTTTTCGTCGCCTAAGCGATTTAAGCGATTAAATCGCTTAGGCGGCGAAAAACATGCATGCAGGCGGCAAAAAAGTTAGACTGGGTTTAATTGTCCGAACTTACTATCTATCTGATAATGCAGATGTTACACAACTCGCCTCTAATGACCCAAATTACTACTTATGTTATTCGAAATGCTTAAGCGCAAATTACTGTTGAACCTCATGGTTAGTAGTATGTGAGGGTTCAGAGAGCGAATTCTACATGGCGTTTACGTGCAAAGCTAACGAATATTTATTTGTACTTACTCAACTCTTTACCATCAAAATAGATTTCAAAATTCATTTCATAAACAGATCTAATATATTTTATTCCCTGTGAAATTTGTGCCCTAATGTGTTCTTCGAAGTTCATTGTGGAGTGGCAGTCACTTCCTCGTTGTGATGTCGGCGACTACATGATGCTGGTGCCAGTTTAGTGATGGTGGTTGTGGTAACGTTAATATGAGCACAAAATGTGGACGTTAAAGGGTCAATGATGGTGGTTTTGATAATGGAAATGTGAGAACAAAATGCGAACGATAAAGGGTTAATGATGGCGGTTGTGATAACGAAAATACGATTACAAAATGTGGATGTTAAAGGGTTAAATAACTGAGAAAAAAAAATCTTGTCTTCAAAATGAACATGTCGTCTAATAGCTTTCATGACTTTGATCGAGGAAACACTTGTGCAAAATTGGCATATTTTTCTAATTGAAAAGTCGCCTGTAGAGAACCACATCTGCTTTGAAGTTTGGTACACAGTTGTATATATCCGTTTATTTTTGTGCAGTTGATCCTTCCTTTCTATTTCGTCTTATGTACAACGCGTGTAGAGAACCTCATCAGTTCTATATTTTTGTACACCGAGTCAGGGATCCTTGTCTTATATTCAAGGCAGCGGCTTTGTATATTTTTTACCGTAGATCCTTGTCTTTGTATTTAGTCACATATTCAAAACAGCGGCTTTGTCCATTTTTTTTACAGTAGATCCTTGTCCTTGTTTTTAGTCTAATATTCAAGGGAGCGGCTTTGTATATTTTTTACAGTGGATCCTTGTCCTTGTTTTTAGTCTAATATTCAAGGTGACATTCCGGTGGTCGCTTGGCCAGCATCAGCATGTGGGAACATTTACTTCTCAGGCGATGCTCGTCTCAATCTTGCGGTAGGCCTTGAATTTCGCAGCCTCTAATGACGGCGACATGCAACAAATTGCAGCTCTGCTCTTTTGCCTTCATTTTGAGGATTCAAGAGGGACATTTCCAAGTGAAATAATTGCCCTAATTGCCCGTGCTTGACGTGCCACTCACGACTTGCTTCTTTTCTTCTTTTTTTGTTGATAAAATTCTTTTATTTTTTGTGTAGAAATTAAGCAAGATACTTTTTGTTTTGATTTATCCTTTTATTGTTATTTTTTGAACATTGTCGAGCCATTCGGCGTCCAGCGACAGCAAAATTCAGTGTTCTCTAATCCACGACGGCTGTGAGTGATTTCACTTCTTGAGACGCAGAGCCAGTGATGGCTCGTGCGTCAAAATTGTTGGAATAACATATTTGGAAATGCAGCGTTACAGAGGTGGATTTACAATGGGAATGAAGGGTTACATAGGTGGACTAACAATAGGAATGAAGGGTTACATACGTTGAAACAAACGTTTCAATCATTACATTTCTATATTCAATAATACAGAGTTGTTGTTTGGTTGATTGGTCCGCCTCTCTGTGACGCTCATAAGGACGCTCAATGACCGTATCTGTGATACGAGTTTCACCAGTGCACAAGGACAAGAGCATTTTAATGACGGTTACTATTGGGATGGATATATTTGATTGTCATCCACCCCTGGACGATTTATTTCAATTAAATATCGAATCCCGTCGTTTTTGACAGCCGTGTACATTAGTTAAGTAATAAATGTACATGAGTAGAATCTGCTTCAATCTTACCATCTGGGCTGAAAAAAAGTCTCGTGTGTCCCCGACGCGTGCTTAACAATCGTGGGACATGTGCCACTTTAAGTTGCTAACAACTAGTCGTGACAGATGAACCTAAATTTACAACTCCATGATGGATGAACTCAGTTTCCGCTCACGAAACTCACTCCAGCACAGACCACATACAGTATATCGGGTTGCTGCATCTATTACAACAAACTTTAACTTGGCTCGATTGCAGAATTTGTAAGTATTGCAGCCCGTTTTCATATAGTTATTAACTGACATTATTCGTTCCCAAACTTTTCTGGTGCTTTTTTACTAACTCTGTCTACATAAGAAAAAAGTTCCTGTATCGTGACTGGATCGGTGTCTTTTTATCACTTTCGAGCCTAAAAGTTTTTTAATTTGTCCGTAAGAAATAAGGTAGGTGGTTATTACGTATCTACAAGTACGTATTTAGCTTACGAAGTTTAAACTTTAATGCGTCACCCTCATTTCCACTCGAAGTCATTTTAGGCATGGAAGCCACATGAACTTTTCCTTCACATTAAATCACCCCACATTTTACTCGATGGAGTTTCTTAAAACTACAAGTAGTTTAACTTAACTACCGACAATCGTTGAGTCTTCGAATACAAGAATTATTTTATATAAGAATATTTCTTTCTCGTTGTATGGGAACCACCTCTCACCCGCTGTTAAATTTTTAAAGCGATTATTTTACTATAAAGTGTTCGTGAAAATGGAATGCCATCCGAACACGTGGCTTTAGTGCTTCTGAACTTTATACATGATGAAATTTGTTCGGATCGCATAATATTCACTAACAACATATTATAATTCTTCGTTTTTTCTTACTGATTGCAAATTTTCGGATCACAGAGAGTTCTTTGTCTCAGACAAAGTAATGGAAATTATGCATCAAAAATTCAATTGAAAATTAGGTATTCAACCGAAATAGTTAAGGAATGAACTGTGCGCAATAAATACTCAACCGAAACAATGAAAGACAAAACTATTAAGAGAGTAAGATGGCCAATGGAGACCTGTGTATTTTGTTATATTTTATATACATTACCTCCATTTACATACATTTATTTTATACACATTACTTTTATTTGCGTTACTTGTATGTAAATTCTACATACATTACTCATATGTGAATTCTATTAACATTACTTTTACATTAATTCTACGCACATTACATTTATAGAAGTAATGTTCTCTCCAGAATGATGATGTGCGAAGCTGGTTTGCTTGCTGTTTCACAAATTCATCCCGAGACTTTGCCATACTTTGCGTCGCAGCGCAGAGCTGCCTCGGGAGATCCCAAGACATTTTACTCGCTTCTGCTTCAAGAATTTCTCGACGATTGCGCCGCAACTTTGTGTGCGAGTCACCTCTTTTATTGACGAAACCTAAATGAATTTAACGGGAAGCCTTTGTCAATCTCGGAATTATTGTCGAACTTTCTTCTCGGAATAATGGAAGTCTTCGCAGCGCGTCTCGAAGAGGATGCATAAGAAGCATGAGGACGATTTTTCTTTGTTGCCGAAATCGAGTTGATTTTCCTTCTTGTCTATTGATCTAGAGTCTCTAGTGTATTTTACAATGATCTAGAGCGTGTCATACTTTCCTTTGTGATTGAGTAAAGGGATAAATTCGTTCTTATTAGCCAATTCTGCACAAAGGAAAACTTACCGAAACATGACGTAATTTTTTAGCTTTTTTCAATATTCAAAGGGCTGAGTTTTAATCTCCACGGTAAATTACTTAGCATTGTAAAAACGATTTAAAAATGCCATTTTCACAGCATACTTAACGCTACTACTCACTATTGCTAGACTCAATCCGATCCTTCATACTTTTCTACATCAATATCTGAATGAAAACAGTGTGTGAATGGATTATAATGCCCTGTCATGTTAATTTTTCGACACTTTGACCGTGACGGGTTAAACTGAAGTTCAATATATATCCAACTTAAATTTAAAGTCAATTACAGTAAGCAACTTTGAAAATGGCAAAAATTAACTGGATCTTGCCTTCTCTTAGCTCTGATGAAGTATTTATGAAACTAGAGTTTGTGACTACTGGTCGGTCAACAGCATTATGAAAATTCACTCCGTGGTCACCGGTGACGCACGTCACCGTCAGAGTGTTAGAACGGCAGCCATCACCTACACACCACTAACCGTGCGTCAGGTTTTTTGTTGACTGTGATTGGCTAGACTGAAGTTTAAAATCCAAATCAAATTAAAGTAAAAAATTATTTACAAATTTGAAAAAACCATACATTAAATTCTCCATTTAATATCATTAAATTAAAACAGGAGGTCACAATTTTTCAACCTACCCACCGATGGGTCGAATCGCAAGCTACGTGATAAGCGTGATCAGTCAGAGAAAGGCAGGCCAGTTCAGAAAGACATGCGTGATGCCATGGTCAATGATATGCAAACCACCGTAAGTGGCCTGGGAGGCTTGCGAGCTGTTTTTGCTCGAGACATTTTCCGTCTCTTCTTGATGCGCACTAGACCAAATTGTGACCTTTAAGGGACTATTTTCTTGAGTGGGTAGTTTTCGAGGGCATTCAATATTGCCTAGGCTTGGCATTGAATAGTACCTAGGCTTGTGTTAGCCTTTAGGGAAGCAAAATTTGTTTTAACAAGTTTTTGTTTTCTCTAAGGTCATATTTCGAGATAGTCTGCTAGGCTGTGGAGTACGCAGTAAGCTTGCGTGGTGTGAACTTGAAAAGTTGAAACGCATTTATACTTTTCCTCTTTGAGCTGCCGTTCCATTAGGTAATGAGCAGTGCTTCTTATTTAGTAAATTACGCTGCCTTTCATAAGATGACTTGTTTTTTCAAGAGACCATAAAACAACAACAAATTCGCAGATATTACCAGAGAACAGTTTATCTTCCGTTCGCTACAGCAGCAACACAGCGTAAGCATCTTCTCCATAGCTCTGTGGGAGTGTCTTTACCACAGCACTGATGCAGCATCTGTTGTTGCAACACAGCATTGTCACTGACATCTTATCACAGCACTAGTTGCTTCACTTCAGCATCACAGCAGCATCACCTCAGTATCATGACATCATCACATCAACATCATGGCAGTACCCCCTTAACATCACTGCATCATCACGGCACCACCAGCATCACCTCAGCATCACAACAGCATCACCTCAGCATCACAACTGCATCACCTCAGCATCACAACAGCATCACCTCAGCATCACCTCAGCATCACAACAGCATCACGGCAGCATCACCAGCCTCAGCATCACAACAGCCCCAGCAGGGGCAGGTGCCCAGGATTAATGGCAGCATTGAAGGGCGGAATCGCGGCAGTGAAAGAGCTTGAGCGACACCGACCGTTACTCCTGCTGGCCAATTGAAGGCTCAAAAAGAGCCACTCCACCTCCAATTTGCGATAATACTCACGGGGCGAGGACGCCCGAGCTCCAGAATTATTAAAGAGTTTTGCTGAAAGTCGCAGGCGCTAATTTAGCGAGCGGCTCAATGCGGCTGCGAAATGGACTCGCTTTTTTGGGTGTGAGCCGCTTTGCGTTGTGGCCGTTGCCTGTACGGCTGACCTCTGTTTTTTTAACTTTAATTGGGCGGATGTTGCTTGTTAGGCGCGATTTTTAGGTCGTCTCGTGCTATTCAATGGTGTGGAGTTTGAAATTGTGGCTGGAATTGTGACTCAATGCGTCAGAGTTTCTCTCCGCTTTTGAACGGTTGGAAGGGGAAGCTAGATGCGACCCGTGTGCAACTCTTTAATAAATACCCCTTTATTTACTTTACGGGTCCATCAGAGCTACTGATTCTCCTCGTGAGATATTCGATGCGTTAACACGTGCTTGTACATTCCTCAGACAGAATGTTTTCTTGCAATAAAGTTTTCGAATGTGCACTGCATGGCTCAAGTATGCTAAAGTTTCCTGGTTGAAATGACGCGCAACTCGCGTAGCGTTCAGGGATTTGTGTGCGAATTATTCTGTGATCACATCTTGATAGATACATTTGAAAAAATGAAAGTGATTCTCATAGATGGTGGAATGTTGTCTGATTTAAAATGAGACCAATTAACCTCTGCACAAATATAAGAGGCAATGTCAATTGACCCAGAATGATATTGATTAGTATTGTCAATCTTGACTAGTGGTTTTGTTTTTATGAGTCAATTGCCAGCTTCATTTGGGTAAACATTTTCGGAATTATTTTCTTGCCTCAGTATTTCATGGAGATAATTCCACAAGTGTCACATCATGAAAGTGTTGCTTCAATCATCCAAATTATGCTCACATTTTCGGCGAAGATTGAATGCAAACAAAATGTGGTTGAGGACCAAATTTTCTAAAACAATTTTAAGTGTGGAAAAATAAATAATCGTGACATGTTTGGACATTAAATTTTATTTTTCATATAAACATTTGCATTCATTTTTATTTCGTCGTTGATCTAATTTATGAAAAACTTACACAATTTGACTTCTCGCCGATGTATCTGTTAAGTAAATTATGTTTGAAATATTATTGTTAAATTGTGCTCATTTGTGTTAGATTTAAGCGCTATATTCTATGCTACATGGGCCTAAAACTGAACAGTAAATTATTTCAAAACCCCCCAACCGCCAGAGTATGAAAGTCTACATCATTACAGCAGACCTGGCTTTCGTCAGGACTCTTTTTAAAATTTTCTATATGCAGCCACATTCATTGTGATAATTTTTTCTAATCACTTGCATGTATTTTAATTGTACTTATAGCGAAGCAAGTACAGTTAAAATAAAATTTTAGCTTCTGCACTTCCATTCCTCATCTAGAATGGGTTAATTTTTGAATATTAGAGTACAGGTTTTAGGGTGCAATTTTTTGACAAAATTTCGTGACCCCTATCATGTCAATCATTCAAAGAGTGTATAGTAGTACAATTAGCACGTGAGCGTAATATTACATGCAGTATAAACTGTGTTCTCTGCGGAGAGGCAATTTTAGGCTGAAATCAATTCTGCCCTCATTTGCAATGTTTGCTTGGCCAAATCAAATGACACACTCTTCGCGTCGATTCAATTCGAGCGCAAATATGAGTTGGACAGAGAGCGTTGAACAAGAGATGTGAATATCAGTCTCGGTGCCGCCTCCGTCTGATGAGATGCCCGTTTCCTGTTGCCTCTTGAGATAGAAAACCGCTCAAATGCCCTCAAAAATGGCCCAAAAAGTACCCAAACGTCTTCGCCGAACGGCCCAGTTTCAAAGAGCGTCTCCATAGAAGGCTGTCTTCGCTGTTTTGCAGCGCGACGCTCGATGAATAAAGGTTCTCGCAGACTGAGATTCAGATATTGGAATTTGGAGATATTTCTGCTTAAGTGGATTTGCGGAAAGCAAAATGTCGAATTCATTATTGTAATTGTTGCGTCTCCGTTTCCACGTGCCTTTCAATTTTCAGTGTCTCGATGGATGTTGTTGACAGATGCAAGGTTCTTTGAAGTCCCGCAGGAAACATCGGCAGGTATTGAGTGAAGGTGTACGATGATATGAGAATATTGTTCAAAATGGGTTGAGAGAAGCGTTCTTACACATGAATATTACGCACCAGTGAATAAAGTTCAAAACCAGAGAAGGCACCCGCGATTTAATTTTTATTCTGGAATGTCTAGGATTGAATTGTATGTTATAATCCTTTGTATTTTGAAGATCATTCAGTGGACTCTGCAGATTCAGATTGAGCGTTCTCAAAACAAATGATTAAAGAGCGTAAGTGGCTTGTTAAAGTCAGATGCTGCTAAATTGTAAAATTATTCTTAACAACGAATATCTAAGACTCGAACGGTTATAAAACACTGACGCTGAGTAAAATTCAAAGACATTTTTTATGTGCTTGAATCCTACTACGGTGACTGAGGTCCTCATTTCAAGCTGGAGGAATGTTTCATCCGTCAAGGTACAGAAAATGGACTATTTTTCACGTTTCATATCAGATCTAGTTGAAATTCATTAGTATTCATGTATTTTAGGTAGCGTTAATTCTTAAATCATTATTAGCCAAGGAAATACTTTGCTTGTTACTCATATATCAATCATATAAACAGTTTTATATCGCAACAAAATCCCTTTTGAACATTTTGTTTTACACATTTTCTCTACAAAATACGTACATTTCCTTCATGTTGTGTACGCTTACTATTTTTTCAGTTCAAGATTTGCAATTTGCGTTCCTCAGTAACGCTCGCGGCTGCTCATGGTCCAAAATGAGATCGGGACGAGAACTCTCCAAGAAATTCGTCACAAACTTTAGCATTCGTACGTTTCATGGCGTCGGTGTTAGGAAGGATCAGCGTTGGACGAGCTAAAAGTTCTAATTAGTTGAGATCATTTTTTTACGAGGAGAAAGAGTGCGTGCATTTAGCTACTTTTGCCCATAGGATATGGTTTTAGATGTTTAGTAGCTCTGGTCATTTTTTGGAGTTTAGTGCAGTATAAAGTTTCAACAATGGCTTAATTTTTCCGAAGTAATATTTTATTTTACAATATGTTTATGGTATCGATTTAAAGAGAGACAGAATGCTGGTACTGTATGGATGTAATGAACTGTTCTGAAAAATTCACAGGACTCTACAGCGTAATCGCATCGATGATACGCAGTCTAAATTGCATTATTCCTTATCGATGACTAACACAATTTCTCATATTGTTCAATAAAAGCATTTGCAACACTGAATGAAAAATGATCTAACGACACCAAACACGACAAAGGTACAGCATAAAATGCAGTTTAAACAGATGTTTGCTTTGCTTAAATCGCAGATTCATTAAAAGTTTAAAAGCGAAGACAATGCTTGTATAATCAATCATTTTATTAAAAATGTTGAAAACGCTCCGGAAATCAGCCCCACCATGTTTAAAAGCGAAGAAAACGCAAATGAAATTAGCTTATTTATTAAAAACAATCGAAGAACGTTCTGGAGACTAGTTCCATCATTTATTACATAAAGTTCACAGTACGATCAGTCGAACGGAAGCACAAAATGCAGTTCGCTTTACTGGTGCCGAGATGTGATCAGCAGCAGCCGTTGACAGGTCACTCTGTCTCGGCCCCTCACTTCCCTCCCAGCCACCGCCTTCCATCCCTCACAACTGATGACTTCCGACGTAACTTGCATCTCTTTGGCGCTGCGTCGGTTGGTATGGTGGTGCGGGTTGTGCTCTGCCACACCACGCAACATCTAGGGCTTAAATTGTGGTTTGCGAAATTGTGTTGGTATGACATCTATGGCTTAGAACTGTGGTATTGTCTAGGTATAAGATGTGTGGCTTAAAATTGTGGGATGCAACATTGTGTACGTGTAAAATCTACGGTTTAAAATTGTGGCATGCAACATTGTCTAGGTACAAAATCACGGGCTTGAAACTGCCTAGAACGCGTTTTCGTTTAATTTAAAAGTTTTGGTTAACTTATACAAGTTTAGAGACCCCCCAGCTAACAAGTACAAGGTTAGAGAGCCCCAGCTTGAGCTCTTTGCGAAAAAAAATTTTGCCTGAGCATTTTGTCTTAAATTATGCTAAGCGTAGTTACTTCATTCAAAATACGATACTCGTGTTTGAGGTGTGCGTTTCAATTTTACTCCTACATTTTATTGGAGGTTTTTGAGATGGGACTCGACGGTAAGAGATGTTGATGTTTGAAAACATGACCATATTTTCTGCTGTAGTCTTCCGATTTATTCTTGGATATGTCTTTACAGTTACTTCTTGCATTCTATTTCAGTTTAAGCAAATCACTTGAATCAATTGGTTGTAAAGGATTGTCATTTATTTTATTCTACTTAGATGGAAATAAATTTCGTGTCTGAAAATTGTGCCGGACCAAAACTGATTTTTTTATTTAATTTTCAGGTGAGTGAGAGTCGCTGAAATTGGACATGTGGAGACGCCAGCAGCGTGTGGTGAGTTCTGTGGGAGAAATATTTTTGTAATTCGCTAAATAGTTTGGATGAAAATTCTCTTCATTAGCGCTTTTGAATACATTAACGGAGATGAATTCGGGACTTGAAGTTTCTGTGAAAATTTACATGATTTTCTACCAGCATTTCATTGCTAGCATACATGTGCTTTTTGCAATGGAAATGATCAGCACATACGAGTATGTGTCACATGTCAGCATGAAGTGTCGGGACTTTCGATGGACTGTACTTTCCAAGTGGGACATTCCTCTCATGAAATTGAAACAAAAATCTTTTTTCCGAAATAAAAGAAGAAGCAAGAACAGTTAAATATAACATCGTTGTGGTCATTACAGAATTGTGATAATGTAAGCTGTATCCTGAGATACAATCATTTCACAGAATGATCATATTGAAAACGTTCAGCATGGCGATTCTGTGAGATTCATAGCATCTATCTCACACTTCAATGATTCATTTCTAATTTAAAATATGTAGGCAACGTAAATAATTTTTGAGTGGCATTTGGTTTTTGAAACTTAACACAGTTTCAGGAATTTTTTTTTAAATTTTAGTTTTTTAAAACCGGTTGGACAGAGTTTTTATTCGGTGTTTTGGGCGTAATGATTTTTTCAATACTTTGATACCTCGATTAGAACCTTCCAATTATTGTCCTTGAGACTTCCATCAAATAATCAACAAATAAACGAGCTTAAAAAATCCTCTATAACCTGTGATGGTCACTGACTTAGCATGATAATTTACATCCGAAAACTTGACGGATGTTGCCCCAAATTGATGGTATTTACGCATTTTCCAGATTCTTCCACAACGTGTTCATATTCTTGCTCAAATTTCAGACAAATGTTCTCTGCTTGAGTGTCTGTGAGAGCTCGCACGCACCACCGATGGCAAAGCCGCGTGCTAGTAGGGCTTCGTAATGCAGTTGTCAGTCTTGATTTTGGTGCGTCCAGAAACAGAACTGTTCTAAGATAGTTGTTATAAAATAGTTAGTCTAACGAACCGATATTTTAATAACTGTTAGGGGTTGATTTTATAAATTAGTTAATTAAACGAAACGATATTTTAATTAGGTAGGGGTTGATTTTATAAATTAGTTAATTTAGCGAAACGATATTTTAATAACTGGTTGGGGTTGATTGTACACTCAGTAAACTTTTTCAATGTTTCGTCATGTCCGTATGCTTAATTTTTGTTGGCTGACGTTTTTCACCAAACATTGTTATTCACGAGAGAATGATTATACCGCATGTAAAATATTTAGAAAGTTGCAGCAGCTGAAGTGACCAAAATTATAGCCTTGCGGGATTATTAGATTTAGTTACCGTATACGAATGTCACCGTGTGTGACATTTGCAAATTTGAAGGAATCAAATTCACAAATTATAAAGAATACTTTCTTATCATCATTAGAGTGACAACCGCTGTCCATTACTTCTCATCTTTTTCACTTTAATCTTACGAAATGAATGGGAGTTTGATAAGTTTTCATCGTTTAATGTTCCTATCTTTTCACCTTCGTTTTACGAAGTGAATTGGAGCTTAATAATTTTTCCCGACTTACTGTTTTTTTCAAGTTAAACTGAAAGCGTATCTATGGCAAGGTAGCTTGGAGCAGCGAACAGGACAAGTATCGACTTCTACTTTATCGGCGTCAGAACTGGTCACGAGTAGAGCCAGCCTGAAAGGATGCTCTCAAAGATACTCTATCGTGAAGACAAGCGCAAAAATGTTAGACGCAATGAAGTGGATATGAAAAAGTGACGCAATTTGATCTGCTAAACTTGAAACGGCATTCATAAATCGGCATCAGCATAGAGGGTCATTTTTGTGGCTTTCATGCTAAGGAATTACCCAAATCTTTTTCAACTTGATACGCCGTCGAGTTATTGGTTACCTCTATTTGTCTTCCTCTTCACTCTATCACTTAATTTTTTCACAGTCAATTGATCTTCGTTACGTAATCCATTTTTTTATTTTATTTTGTATGCAAATGATATAAGTTTATTGACGTGAGCTCGAGTCTGCACACTGTAATTTAATTCTGCAGCCAATCTAATTGTTCGGAAATACTGAGTAAATGATAACCAGAATCTCACGTGGACAATTTCTTAGTATTTCATAATATTCAGTGTTTAATAACATTACATTGAGTCCGTGCCCAATGCATGCGTAAACAAGACAGCTATTCACTTGCTACACTACTCTAATGACTTCCTTAGAGCTCCTAAATATTTTTCTAGTTTTCTCCGTGGATTTCATGAGCCGTGCAGCGTCTCGGAGTTGTTCAAATCTCACGATACTCCGGAGAGGGTAATTCCTGTAAATTATGACCATGAAAAATTCAATAAGTCACACCAGGAACGAGGCAAATCAAAAGGCGGCATCTGCATAATTAACGTCATTTCTATGCATGGGAAGTCTAAGTACTGTCTCGAGCTAGAGGAAGCGCAGCGACGAAGTGCCCTCCGGAATTCGGTCGCTCAATCATGTATGCATGAGCGTTTTGTGCTTTGTGCCCCGTCCTGTTGTTGCGGCGGCGAACTGCGGTGATGTGCGGTGTGTCCCCACCACAAAGGATGTTGTTTGCCTTCCGTAATGGAATTGAATAGCTGGCATTACAGCCTCACCGCTCCCATGAGCTCTTAGCAAATGAACCCATTCACAACGAGCGCTGCTCTCTCACTGTCGCATCTCTGAGCGACCGACTAACGAAACGCATATCTGGCCGCTTAAACACGGCTCATGAAATCCCTTAATTATTTAGGGAAAATAACCGTTTTTTCAACGTGTGTTTCCTTATTTTTTCGGGGAAACTAATTCTCAATTGTTACTTTCTTTTAATTTTATTTTAGACGTAAATTTCGGAATACCGCACGATTGCTGAACGTTTTGGAGAAACTAACCTATTTGTTAATCGTGTTTCCTTAATTTTTCGGGGAAATTAATTCTCAATGGTTACTTTCTTTTAATTTTACTTTAGGCGGGAAACTTGCCTATTTGTTACACGAGTTTCTTTGTTTTGCTGTAAACGTAAATTCGGTTATAACGCCGGATTGCTAAAAAGTGCACTCGTACAGTTAGTTTATATGGTTAACATTGAAATCAATTTTGGATACAATTATTCTTGAACGATATTATTCGTTGTCTTTGAAATTTACACAAAGTCCGATGACAATGTTCGCTGTTGTGTGGCTGTTTTTTTTTCTCTTCCTAAATAAATTATTTCATTCTATTTAATGTCCACAGTAATATAATGCTCCTATAGTGCTCTTTCAAGCATGAAATAATGCAATGCAATTTCCGTTGTAATACTACTTTAATTCAACTCTTATTTTTAGTGTCTTTTCTATATAATCAATTGGATTTTTTCGTAGAAAACAAAAACTTAAATGGAGTTCTCGTTGCATTATTGCAAAACGAAGATAACTTCAGCTCTGCATTTAAGAGGCTTAGCTGCTCTTAGATGCGTCCCATTTTCTATCCTCTGCTGATCGCGCGTGGTTTCGAGGAGCTGAAACGCTTAATTGAGCCTATGCCTAAACTCTGGGAAGATTCTGATACATTTTAATAATACTGCTCGGTGTGCATGAATGCAACTGCCAGCACCAGTCAAAACTGTGTTGGAATTGTGGTGGCTCGCTCTGCTGTGATGCTGTGATGCTGAATATTTTTTCTAGTAGTGAACCTCGTAATATTACAGTAAGATCACCTCGCAACATCACCTCATAACATCACAGCAACATCACATCACCTCGTAACATCACATTACCTCATATCACATCACCTTATACCATCACAGTAACATCACATCACCTCCTAACATCACAGTAACATCACGTCACCTCCTAACATCACTGTAACATCACAGCAACATTACAGAAACATCATTTCACCTCGTAACATCACATTACCTCATATCACATCACCTTATACCATCACAGTAACATCACATCACCTCCTAACATCACAGTAACATCACATCACCTCGTAAAATCACAGTCACATCACAGCAACATTACAGCAACATCACTTCACCTCGTAACATCACAGCAGCATCACATCACAGTAACATCACATCAACATCACATTTCACCGACAATAAGCACACTTCAATTGCTGTGCTGTCGAGTCGCTTTTATTTTGTATGTGAGGTCCCAGCCAACCAGTCTCTGACCTTCAGTTGCTTAATGCGAGAGTTGGCTCTTTTGTGCGTTTGATCAGAGCGCTCACTTTTTATGAGATCTATTGCTGAAACAGCGACCTATCACAAAGACTTCGCATGATAAGCATTTGCAGTCAAATGCTGTATTGATTTCCCCAGGTTCATGAAGGAATATCTTTCAGCAAACTGCATTGTGCTACAGTTTCCATCAGCGCATAAAGTATGGAATTATGAAGATTTACTGGGATCGAGAATGAGTGAGAAATATCTTTTAATACCTTGAGTTAAATGTTTGAGTATTTAATTAAAAAAACGGTAAGTTTTGAGCTTAAATTGCCATTTTACGACTCAAATTTTGTTTCATCTATTTTTCTCTCACATACAGTGTAGTGTACCATACGAAGTCATCGAGATATGCTGGGGAGGATTTTTTTTATAAATGTTCCCTTTTATTCATTACATATGAAAGTCAATTTACTGAGAAATATAGTTGTAATGAGAAATAAGAAGACAGCACATTCCTTCGTCAGTTAAAGACAAATTCACAATTGGCCTCACGTGACGCGTGTTTAAACGGAAATTTAAGCACGGAGCTTCATCACGAGAACTTGGAGGCCAACTTCCACGACTGAGTTTGGCTTTATTTTCACAGGCCTGAGATATACTGTTAATTGTGTTCCCTGCTAAACGAGTCG
Source organism: Platorchestia sp. MABIK (assembly GCA_014220935.1). Taxonomy (NCBI): domain Eukaryota; kingdom Metazoa; phylum Arthropoda; class Malacostraca; order Amphipoda; family Talitridae; genus Platorchestia; species Platorchestia sp. MABIK. Next base: position 72,420 of record JACJUY010002487.1, on the reverse strand, counting down.
CCTTCCTGAGCAATTTGAGAAGCCGAGAGTTGTGGGACGCTCTATCCGGCCTTGCATCACCACGGGAGAGGAAACAAGGTTGGGTCATTTCCATGGGAGAAAATACACCTCCTCTTGTTCGGCTAGCCAATAGAAAGGCGTTTTTTCAAACAAACGTCATGACGTCACCAAAACGCAATGTCGTTTGGCCAATAGTGAAGCCAGATTTGGGGGTAACAGTGCTACCAGATGCAAATGAGCGCTGCTATTGGTTCGTTGCCGTGACCTCCACAAAACCACACAGTCAACGCAAAAAGATTTGTTTGAACCTACCTTGTTTCCTCTACCGTGTGCATCACCCATTGCCCGACCACCTCCGTTCAAAACTCAACCCCCGTTGCTTTTTACTTCCTGTTTTTTCTGGCTGTCACAAGGTGTTTTTCTTGCCGTTCGGTTTTTGTGGCTGATTTTTTGCGTCTCATGGTTTCGCTCCTTGAGGACGATTTTGAGTCGTGCTTTTATGGATGAGTTATTCAGGTACACATATTGCTCTTTTTGCTTTTTTTGTCTCTTTTCTGTTGATTACTTTGCTTTTATTCATGTTTTTTTTTATTTATAGAAGATTTTAACATTTTCCTGGTTTATATTCCCGTACAGTTTCATTTCAGCCCTTGGCTTATCGGCTTCTATCCGATCAGAGCTTCAATGGTGTTAGCCTGTCTGTTGTATCTATATATGAGAATTACCCCTCAGGGAGATACCACTGTTGTATCTATGAGAATTAGAATTACCCTTCAAGGGGAGAGGAATGTGTGAGGTCCGAAGGTGAGAGTTAGGTATGTAGTCCTTTTTGTTGAAATAAAATGTTTTTTGTTGTGTTAAAGATCATTTTTTTCGGTTCACTGCTGCCCTGTTTTTCAGCACCTACAACTTTCTTCTTCAACTTTTATCTTGTTTCATAAACTTCTTTCTCACCTTACTGTTTCTATGCCCCTTCTGCATAGATTCCGCGTTCCCTTATCTTTTTCGGTTGAGGAGGCTCAAACTAACATCTAATCTAAACAGCCTACAGGTGTTGAAGTGTCAACCGTGCGACAGGTGCACCGCTCCTGGTCGCTTTGACGTTCATTGCCCTAAATTCTGCTGACTAATTTTGTAACGTTACTTTCTAGCAATTGCGTGGTGTCTTTAATTAAACTGTACCAAATAAAAGAGATTTGATGATTTTGTTTTGTTTTATAACTGTCAATTTGAAAAGGTCGTCGCTACATTTCTAGAGTCGGAAAATGTCGATACAAGTATGTGTCCAGAATGCACTTAATTAGTCATTATATTAAACTATTCAATTAAATTATACAATTCTATGATATTATACAATTATATAATAGGATTAAATTATATTTGACGATTATATTATACTGTTTAATTATTATACCATACAAGCACTTCGCGTGAAAGCCATTTTTCCTCCACAACCTTGCTGCGGTCTCCTAAAGCGGAACTGATGTTGTGCAAGTAGAGCGCTTGATCTATTGGTTTTTACAATTGACATGGGTATTACGATACCCATGTGTGAATATCAACTAAGGATCTTAATTTTAAGATATTTTAAAAATCAATGTACGTAATACATTTCATGGATCAACTTTATTGGAAATAAACTGTTTTTCTTCCATTCTCTCTTTCTTTTCTTTCTGCTGTAGGCTCAGGGAAGAAAAGGCGACATGCCTCTCCATGTATACCCGACACACTTTTATATCTCGTCGCAGAACGCTCCCTCTATGCAACGGAGGCAGTTCATAAGCCATGTCGAAGTCGAGTTTTCTCCGACTCTCGATATGTTAGGTGTGTCTTCTCCGTCTTTGGGGCGGCCACAATTGGTCCGGATATTGCATTGATGACGTCAGCAAACTATCGGAATAATACGCCTCAAAAGACGCTGTGTTATTCCTGCCTGAGATGAGAGCCTGCCTCTATCTGCTCAGATGCCGACATTGTCAAATTTACGACCTTCGTCAAAATTTAGGTGTTATTTCAGTGTCGTACAACGCATTCTTGTTGCTCGTGAAACTCTCGTCAAAATCGCACGCAAAAATAATTTTTGGCGTTTTTTTAAATAGTGGATATTCTTATGTTGAAACTAATAGATGTCAGGGATGTATGTAACTTATTGCTTCCGATGTTAGAATTAAATGAGCGTTAAATTTCATTTCATTTTCAATGGTCTTTGACACGACATTTTTCAATCGTAACTGAATATTATTTCTCATTTCCATTTGTTCTGCAGAAAATATTTGTGCTCGTTGCGTCCAGAAATTCATCTCACGTTAAACATAGGTCAACACACAATTTTGTGACGTAAAATATAGGCTGCTGAGGCACAATTTCATTTTCGAAAAGGATCCCAACCTCCAGAAATTTTGAGATATAGATCCCCCAGTGAGCTGAGGAGTGAGCCATGCATGTCATTGTACCGCGTGTGATATGTTCACTGCTAAAAACTAAGTCATTTATTTGTAGAAAAGTGGTTCATTTAGATCATTGAGGGTGGACATCGGTATCAAATAATCTGACATGACCTAATATAAAACTGAAACTGGAGCTCAGACGAGTCCTGCGACTGTATTTGGCAGTACAGTTCTTATCTCCAACCATCGAAATTTGCGAAACTTTTTAAAATTTCGTCTTGTTTTACTAAAGTACTGAAAAATATGTCAGGCATAATTGGTTACCTCGATAGGAGTGTAAAAACAATGAAAAACTCCCTCCTCCCACCCCATAGGGGGAGGGACGAGCTCTCGCCTGCAACCCAATCTCAGGCATTTTTAACATCATCAAGTTAGCCCCTGAAAACCAATGTTATGCTTTGTTACATCTAGCAGTAGCTGAGAGCTGTATGTGACAGTATTGTGACTGCGACAGGGGTCAGAAGTCTCAGTTTGGTTGTGGCTGCACTGAGGGAGGATGTAGAAATGTGTTGCGCGCCTGCGCCGCCTGTCAAAACGCCCATTTCCGCAGATGTCAAAAAACACTTCTTTTTCTATCTTCTCCCTCAATTTTAAGGCTAGAGCAATGGGGTTTTTGGAATTCTCTTTTAAATTAAATATTCTAAAAGCATTTAAACTTTTTATATGAAATTTGTTTTTTTTTGAGTTCCTTCACGATTTTTATTGAAAATTTGAAAAAATCTTCAAAAAACGAAAACAATTAAAAACTCAAAGTAACAGTAAAATCCAAAAATTCTACGTGTATACCGTTTTAGGACATTGAATTTAAAAGCTAGTGCAAGAAACTGCATCACTCTAGCTTTAAACTGATGGAGAAAATATTTTTGAAAAAATGGATAGAAGATTGTTTTCTTCATAATATTCGTTTTCATGAGTAAAGTGAAAAAACATGGATAAAAAAGACTTAGAATCACGTTTCCAATACGTGTACAAAGTTTCAGAAACGTATCTGCAATTAAACAAAAGTTTTCGAAATCATGGGATGGCTTCCTTAAAAACTGAAGACTGGTTGCAGGCTGCCAGATGCGACATGTGACAGTGTATGAAAACCACGGTAGAAGAAACAAAATAGGGTCGAACCAGTCTTTTTTTTGTCTACCGTGTGGCAATGCTGACGTCATGGCAACGAACCAATAGCAGCGCTCAAATTGCATCTGGCAACACTGCTGGCCCCAAATTTTGAAAGCCCCAACGATATGTCACAATGGTGACGTCTTCAAGTTTGTTTGAAATAAAGCCGTTCTATTGGCCAGCCAAACATGAGGAGATATATTTTTCACCATAGAAGCTGCTCTACCTTGTTTCCTCTACCGTGGTGAGGAATGAACAGTGCAGTCACCTCTACTTACACTGTTCTCTGGAGCTCACATGCAAACAGGAAGCTGTGTGCAGGCATGTGTGAAATAACTCCTTATTAGCAATAGATGTCAATGACATGCCGGATTTAGTGAAGCCAATCAACCAGTTCACTTTGCTCGGTTTGTGCTTTCTTCTCGTTCTCGATAGCCAGCACAGCAATGAAGAAGCCAGGAGAGATAAACAAGGCCCGCATAACTGCTTTCAGACAAAACATGGGACGTTTAGTTTCAGCAAATGAACCAATGGAGTTTGATCTTCTCGATGACAAACCTCATGGTGTTCGGGCCGAGTAAAAAGTTGAATTAAAAATTATTTCCCAGGAAGCGAAAACAAGGAAGAATTTTCTTGCTGCCCAAATTAAGGCATTCAAAGGTCTCAGTAAAGCTCCCCTTATATTTATTCTTGGTTATTTGCTCACATTTAGACATAGTGGTGCTAGCTGACTTTACTGACATTTCGACATAATGATACTAGCCGACTTTACTGACATTTAGACAAAGTGATGCTAACTGACTTAACTAACATTTAGACATAGTGGGGCTAACTGACTTTACTGACATTTATACATAGTGGTGCTAGCTGACCTTAGTGACATTTAGGCATAGTGAGAAGAGAAGTGAGCAAGGCTTACAACGACAGGAGCTGTAATCTCCAAGCGGTTTGCTCTGGCGCGTTTTCCGGGATCCTCTAATTCCCCGAGAGTAAAATACGCTTTAAGAAGCAGTGACCCGAGCAAAGTGGACCAGCGGGCGTCTAACGCAGGCCGCAAGGAGGCTTCAAGCACACTTGGTCCTGATAAAATGCGACCGGGCTCCCCACACACAATCTAAATCTACCAAAATTGAAAATGCATAGAAAAACAAGCGGCACAAACGTCTCGGAAAATTTTTCCCTCTGGTCTTTCAGTGCAAATCGTTAGTCTTTCGAAAGCAAGTCTGCTGCGAAGAAAAATAGACCGTGTTCCGAGGATTAGGCTTCGTGCAAATGGACTTCATTCCGTGGCTGCGAGAAACTCCGTTGCCCGCTGTTTTTCAAAGGAGCCACTCTCCTAGATTTGCTTCTCTGAATAAAATCTGCGAGAACCGGCAGTTGCATCGCTCAATGCGAGCAAAAGGCTCTGTTTCTTCATATTCGTCTCCAACGCATTAATATGGTGATGATTCAAATATTATACGCACTTGGTTTTAAGAAATGCGCTAAGCTGGTATAACTAGTTCGGTAGTTGACAAGGTTCTATTTGTTCATATTCGTCTCCAACGGATTAATATGGTGATGATTCTTACATTGTACGCATTTGGTTGTTTTGTGAAATGTGTCAAGCTAGATTAATTAGTGAGATAGGTAATATTTGAGGATTGAAGGCCGATGAAAGTGGGAATAAGCTTGTTAAGATTTCCTTGGAATATTTTCAGAGATAATTTGCGTTGGTCCATAATCAGTGAAATTTAGGGGTGACATAGAAAGTTCAATATATACATACAAACAATTTTTAAGTACCCACCAAAGACACACACGAGCTACACAAACTATCAAGAGGGTGCAGTCGACACCCTGAGTTAGGTGGGCACATCCCCGTGGAAAAATGTTTGACTCCGATGAAAATTTTCGCAAAAAAATAATGTAAACAATACAAAAGTGTTCTCTCTGGTGATCTAGTTTATTATTTTCAACATATACAACAAAGTTATTTCCCATAAAAAAGTGCAACTTTCTTTCCCATAAAAGTATTCAGTTTTTCCAAGTTGACAATGCCGTACGATGAAACAAAGTTATTTCCCATAAAAATTAAAGCTTTCTTTCCCACAAAGGGATTCAGTTTCTCCAAATTGACAATGCCGTACGACTACCAAAACGCAATTAATAGTGACAATGCTCAATATGAGAAGCGCGAGTGTGTAGCCCAGTTGCGCACTTGGAGTCAGTCTTGTTTGTCACAAATGAAAATCTAGAAATTTCTTTTGCATCTCAAAATCTGACCTTGACCAAATTTAGGCCTTGGTTTTTTCCTCCCAGAAGAGCTCAAGATCTGTACACACAACTTCTCGCACTTGTTTTGATGTGTCCGTGGTGTTTGAGTTTCCTTGCGAGTTTGCTTCATGTTTTATTAGGAAATCAGTACTTTACTGCATAGGCTTTGTTACGATTTAGAAACAAGAACGTTTAAATATCTGTGAATACTTAGAGCTACCTCAGTAACAACGCGCGATTTTCATAATAATCACCTACTTGAAAACTGCTCGGAACTCGTTTTTTTTATGTTTCTGTCGGAATGTGAATCCAAAATCTAAAACAAAAACAACACTCCCAAAATGTAATTAATTTATTATAAAAACCCACACAAATATTAAAAAGATGTATAAAGTTATTTTCTCATGAGCGAAGCTTGCATGCTTTTGCAGCAGGTGCGATTTTGCTTGAAAGACACGTAAAATTTGAGGATAAATTCCCCTTTGTAATTCCACGAAAAGAATGTTGTTGCACGCGCTGCAGACGCGCAGCGAGGACGGGCAAAGTGGAGCACTCATCTCTTCAAAGGCCGGCGACGAATTTGTCAACATCCTTCTTCATTTAATGCGCGTTTTGGCGCGGCAAGCGTCCACGCTTCCTTATCTAGTTAGGCAACGAAAAATGACTCCCTGATATGGGGAGACAATCCATAAATTCTCGGCTGCTCGAACCATGAGACCTCCAGGCTTCATCTTTTGCGTGTGCCTTAGCAGGCATAGGTCGCTGAATTTTGTTTGATCATGCTAGCGAATTTAATTAAATAATTGATTTTATTTCATCGATTATGTAACACTGATCATAAATGCTTCGTTATTGCTCTAATTTGTGAACTTTATACTCTGGATTATGTAACACAGATCATAAGTACTTTGTTTTTTGTTCAAATTTAGGTTTATCTTTATGCCCTGGATTATGTTAAATTGGTCATTAATACTTAGTTATTTTTCTAATTTTGGTTTATTTTATACTGTGGATTATGTAACACTGATCATAATTATTTCATTTTTGTTTTAATGTAAATTTATCATTTTCATACTTTTGATTGAGTAACATTGTTCAAAAATACTTCGTTATTGTTCTAATTTAGGTTTACTTCAATACTTTGAATTGTGTAACAATGATCATTAATACTTTCTTATCATTCTAATTTAGGCTTATTTTTATACTCTGGGCTATGTAACACTGATCATGAATACTTAGTTATTGTTCTAATTTGGGTTTACTTCTATACTCTGGATTCTGAAACATTGTAACATTGACAATAAATTCTTTGTTACTGTTCTAATCTGAGTTGCCTCACAATGAAAATTGTGTTCTATATTGGCGCTATTTATTTATTTACTGATTTATTTTTTTGGTGTCCGCTTCTTAAGAAACATAGGATGTCTGAGTTTGCGGTATCATGGATACCGATTTCTTCAGTTTAACATTAAAAGAAGGCCTTTACGTGCATTGATATGTTTGACATTTTATCCGAATAAATTCGTTTAGGATAAGTTTGGTTAGATTAGGATAGGATTGGTTAGCATAGGTTGGGTAATATTGACAGAATTTTTTCGCGGGTCCACCTAGCTCAACGATGGCATTAATCGAGGAATTTCCACGGGTCCTGCTACTACCTAACAATACACATGGTTTATTTGTTTGGAGTCCGCTTCTTCCATTTCTCTCTCATGCTCATAAAGATAGCCATGATGGCCGTCTCTGTGATGCGAGTTTCACCAGTGCGGATGTGCAATAATGCATATTTTTTATTAGGGGTTCCGTTAGGATGAATACATATGTTAGTCATCCCCGTTTGGAAGTTTATTCAAGAAATGTATTGAATCCCGTCATTTTTGACGGGCCGTGCACACCAGTGTGTTATAATAGTGTAGAATATTTGGCCAGAAAAATGATTAGTGAGGATTCTTCACGTGGGAGTCAGTATAGTCAATAAGAAAATTATGCCGCCATCAGTTTTGTGTCGGATTTAAAATATTCTTTGACACTCGAGCGTTTGGTAACGGGACTGGAATATTTGAATACTAACAAAATAGGTGAAGATTGAAATATTATTAATTTTCGGGTCAGGTCTGCACGCTAAATAACCTGCTGAGCTTCACAAGTTAATTTAAACCGACGCCAACACTCGAGTTCCGAATTTAATTTCCATCCTATCATGCAATTTTATTTTCAATTTCACGCTTCCCGTGCATACTGTACATACTGTACTGTACCGTACGTACTGTACACTCTAGATTGTATATACTATACACATTGTGCGTACTATACACACTACACATACTGTGTACACTGTACATACCGCATACACTGTACACACTGTACACAACTTGAAGTTATGTGGACAAGCACCACTCAGAAGAAACAACTATTGCATTGATGGGAACCAGTACTCTCAGAACGAAGATTTGAGGCCCGAACTGGAGGTTAGGTAGACTTTTAACTTGTTGAAATGAGTTTTTTTTGTTTTGTTACTGATGATTTTTTTGTCGGTTCATTACAGTCATTTTTTCAGCACTTGTCATTTTCTTCAACAACTTTTTTCTTGCTTTATAATCCTCCTTCTCAACTTACTGTTTGAAAGCGCAAGAGACATTGGGTCGGAACACACTCTGTGCATAGATTCTGCGTTCCCTTAAATCCATACTAAATGGTGCCTTCCTCTTTCATTTCTTTGGAACGCCTTTGTTGCGTTTAGGGAGGCTTAAACTAACACGTCACATCTAATTCTTAATTCCATGCTAAATGACACTTTCCTGCATCCTCCTTTGGAGTAACTTTGTGGTAGTTAGGACGGCGACACTGATCTAATCTAACCTAATTTAATCCAATCTGATGTAATATAATCTATTCGAAGATGTGAAGAAACATCCAGAAATTCTGGTCGCACTGCGCAAAAGCTTCGATCTCAGTTCAAAACAAAGGAACTGAGAAGTGTGCGTAAAATCATGTGTGTCTGATGACTTGTGTTCTTAAAATCTTGTGTGCTTAAAAAATTGCAGTTCGTACGTACATGTGCGTGCACACGCAGGCCTGAGCAACACAAGCTACAGAATGCGCCGCTGATACAAGCACCCGCCGCTACTCTAAAAACTTCAGACTCGCTTGCGTCGAAGGCTGTGGTTGAAAACCTCAAGGTAGAATATTTTTTACGATAGATTTATTCGACTGCAGAATGCCCCAGAAAATACCGAGCTGAATTTTTATTTTCCCGTATCACTAATACCATCATAAGAATACCACAAGCATTTAGTTTCAAGCAAAATTGTGCGGTATTACTGATTACCACAAACACAGGAAATAATAACGGGTATTACTGATACGGGAAATTAAATATTCAGTTCGGGTTTTTGTGGGACAAACGGTATATATATTTTTGTTACGATGTTCCGTAAAACCTTCCTAGGAACTGACGGTTAATGATCTGCAGCAGGCAGGATACGTATTGTTCCTCCAGGGCTTACTGCGAGACTTCCACGACTTGCAAAGCCGCGCAAGGCAAAGATTTGCCCCCATTAATGGCTGCATTTGAGGTCCTTATGCCCTCAAGTGCCGTTTTGTGCACACATTACAGACCACGGTAGAGGAAACAAGGTAGAGTCATTTCTGTGGGGAAAATACACCTCCTCTTGTTCGGCTAGCCTATAGAACGGCTTCATTTCAAACTAATTTCAGGACGTCACCGTTGCTACATGTCATCAAGCCAATAGTGGTGGCAGATTTGGAGCTAGCAGTGTTGCCAGATGCAATATGAGCGCTGCTATTGGTTCGTTGCCGTGACGTCAGCATTGCCACACGGTTGACGAAAAAAAGACTGGTTTGCCCCAACCTTGCTTCTTCTACCGTGGTGTTGCAGGAGGAGCAGGGGCTGAAATACAAGGTAATTTTTCCGACAGCGTTGTGTGAATGAATTTTTTTCGATAGCGTTCTGTGAATGAATTTTTTACCCTCGCTCAAAAATGATAACTGAGCCCTACAGGGCATAAATTTTATAAATGCATTCGAGAAGTTTGGGCCAAAATTGAGTGCTATTCCTTACTTTTTAAAAAATGGACCTTTGCGAATAATATTTTCCTTAATCAGCTGAAAATGTTTTCACTGAGCAGTCATAAACATAGTCATGCATAATCATGAGCACTGCTCATAAATGCCGTTAACAAATACCGTGTCATGAATTGTCTCGTGTTTGGTCGTAAAGTTTTATTATGGTTTCATGGTTTATATCCTGTTACTCATCATCCGTAGAACATCCTGCGTTGTTGTGAAATGTGAATGTGAATCTACTTATAAATCCTCAAGGTGAATTAATTGTGTTATTTGGACGTAAACTCAACTTTTCTCGTATGTCAATTCATTACAGAACTCAACAAAGAAGTTTGCTTGTTTAAGGTTTTTTCCCGCTAGCTGAAAAGTTTTTATGAACAACTTTTCCAGTCAAATCTTTATTTTTCTTTGAACAGATCAGTGCTGTTTTAATTTTAAAGCATTAACAGCACATGATACTGACCAGGTTGATGAACTAACTATAATACAGTTCGTTTACTTGGTATTTCACTTTCTTGCGTTACTTAGGCGTTTCAGCAATACATTGCATTTTAGGACACCGTATTTGATTTTGTCATCTTGATTGTCCACACAGAAGCGTCCGGCAGCAGCTGGAAATCGATGAAATACTCCAAGAATTAATGAACAAAATGGACAGATGACGGATCGAAGTCTCTGCTGCAAGAAATCGGTGGCTTGGAGTGCCGGCATTTCTCATAGGAAGACAAAACTAAAAGATTGGATTGCGTTCTCGATAAATAAAAGCCCCTACAGCCTCCTGAACAAAGATTGGTGATTCTGCGATAGGCATTAAAGGATATCAATGAAGATCGTAATATGATATACAGCCACTAAATAAAACATCAATGCTCCTCGTAGGCCTCTGAATTCTTAGCATTCCGCCATTAACAGAAGGTCTAAGATTCTATACATCAAATGCTGCATCGCTGATCACGGTGTTTTGATTCAAGGGCGCAAAGTGTATGCAGGTGCATTTAAATGTTAACCGCGGTGGGTTACACTGAAGTTCAATATTCAACTCAAATTTATAGTAAAAACTTGTTGGCAATTTAAAAACAACTAAACATAAACTAGGTCTACAGATGTCAATTTTATGCGACTGTTAAAATTTTCCGAACTACCCATCGATAGGTCGTTTTGCAGCAGGAAGAATTTAAGCCCGACCCACCGATGGGTCGTTTCGCAAACAACGTGTTACTTGCAAAGTATGAGTAACCGTGTACAAGAGCAAAAAAAAATTCTGAGAAGCATTTTCGATGCTAGTATTTCTTCCATTTGAACGCCTCCTAACGCTGCTTTTAATCCCCTCTCCGCTACATGCCTTCCTCTCTTGTGCAGCAGAGACGGCGATGAGGCAGTGCGGTGTAACCTTTGCACAATACAAGTTTCCTTGTGGATCAAATCTCGCTGTGCGTGTTTCTGAAATGGATCCATGGTGTGTATTGTTTATAATGCTATATGTACCCGTACAAACATGCTGTAGTTCATGCATTAATGTCACTCACGTGAGCAGTGAAGCATATACAGATAGTCAACGTTACTCATGTATTCAACGCGTATCGTTACTCACGCGTGACGTTACTTACGTTCTATGCACTTTACTCATGCGCACCATCAGTCAGGTTCATGTTAGCAGCATGAATAATTCTCGTTCATTTGGCGTGCGTCCTAAGTCATTCTCGCGCGTAATATCATCAACGACACAAAACGCTTACACTGACGCCAATTACGTGCCCGATTGAGCGTGAGAATTGTGCCTCCAATTACGGCACAAATTATTGATGAACGCATTGAGCATTCGGAGCGATGATCCCACCCACTAATGACTGCACGGACTCGCTTGTCATTAGAGAGGATCAGCTGTGTTGTGGCCCGAGTTCCAGTTGCTCTGCAAACACGACCAAATATCTTCACCTCTTCAGGATTGTGTTGGAGGACGTAGTTCGCGATTGTGTTGTGGACGTAGTTCTCGATTGTGTTGTGGACGTAGTTCTCGATTGTGTTGTGGACGTAGTTCTCGATTGTGTTGTGGACGTAGTTCTAGATTGTGTTGTGGACGTAGTTCTCGATTGTGTTGTGGACGCAGTTCTCGATTGTGTTGTCGACGTAGTTCTCAATTGTGTTGTGGACGTAGTTCTCGATTGTGTTGGAGGATGTAGTTCTCGCTTGTGTTGTGGTCGTAGTTCTCGATTGTGTTGTGGACGTAGTTCTCTAGTGCGTGATTGGATCTCGGACCACTGATTATGTGAATTGTGTCTGTTCTAGTCGTTACAGTTAGGAGATGTAGCGTATCATGGATGGAAGCATCAAGTACTTGAGATGGTATCAATTAGGCAGAAACACGTCGCAATGCGGAGGATTAAGCATTGCATTGACTGCTTAGTGAGCGATCTCCATTTTTGAAATTGTCTTAATGGTCACTGAGGCAATTTCCATAATACGGGTGGCCAACAGGCGGTCACAAACTGCATTTTTGAGCACATTGAATCAAAGCCACCTGATGGACACTTTTCAATTGACTTTTTGTAAATCTGAAAGTTGAATTGATGTCGAATCTTTAATTCAAGATCAAGCCGCCGTAAATAATGTATTAACTCTTTAACGTGAGCATTTAACTACTCATATTACTGTTATCATAACCACCATCATTAGACTTATTCTGGTATCAGGTAGTGACCGACATCAGAATGAGGAAGGAGCTGCCACCGGTGGAAGACTCCAAAGAACACACATTAGGCACAAATTTCTCAGGGACTAAAATAATTTCGAGCTGTTCATGAAAGTGGATTTTGAAATCCACTTCGACGGTAAAGGGTTAAAGCCTATTTTTGTTTGGCCTGTGCTCGAGCCACACCTACAACTGCTGAGCCAGAAATCGCGATCTTGACTTGCGTAATTTTGCAGCGCCCAGTTACCGGAGCGGGAAACTCCGGCCTCTGCCGCTCAACTTCCATTTTCCTTCATTAGCTTTCTGCTTAAGACAGGATCGAGGTAATTGGCAAAATTTCCTTCTCATCTTAGGGTCCCGGTCATTCTGGACCATTAGAAGTTTAACCAAAGCTCTCTCTCTTGATTAAAGCGCCACCTCTTGCAACCGAATGTAGAAGTCTGAGAAGCTTCTTTAGTTCCGTGGATGTACAAGGGTCGTTTTTGATGCCCTTTTTCAAAAATAATTACCATGCCTCGCCTGGGAGTATTTAATCTTCATCTCTGTTTCTTCTTTTTCACAGGAGGGTAAGATGTACCGTGTGTCTTTTACCTCTCTCGTGAAATGACAATTTAATTATAAATTAGTTAAATTTAAAATTCATTTTCTATTATGAGTAAATTTATTGAGTATCAAGCTTCGGATTTCACTGCCTCAGTGGGCACCAAATATATGCAGCGTAAGTATGTGAATAAACTAAACGTTTTAACGTCTTTAGCGAGAACGTTTAGATTTAATTAATTTTTCTCTTGGCATGACAAGTCTAACTCGGAGACCTGCTCGTAGCAAGAGCAAAAATAAACAAGTGTGAGGTGTTTAAATTGCTGCTGGGACACGCCTGCCTACCAACAGTAGAATCAACAATGATCGTGATCGATTGCGACAGTCTTGTGTAATAAAAATGCTCTCTGGAAAGTTTTAGTGAATGATTCTGCCATGTTATCGTTGTTTTTACCCAATTTTTTCATTTGTACCTATCCGTAAACAGGTAACATCTTCCTGAGGGTATATGCAAGCTGAGCAATTCCATCATGGTTTTCGTTACAGTCTTATTGCCAGCAGCTCATTTGAATTCATTTCGATATTGTGTGTTCCACCTCACCGAATCCTCATGTCATTGTCATACACAGCAGTTCATTAGATTTCATCTTCACAATGTGCTTCTCTTCACTAATTTATCATGTCATTGTCGTACACAGCAGTTCATTAGACTTCATTTACACACTGAGTGTTTCTCTTCACTGAATTGTACCATCGTGGTCACATTTCTGGAGGTAGGCCTTCCCTTGAACGCTACGCAACAGCGCGTAAGATGACAACTGCAGGGTACCCGTATCGATTTAATCCAAATCAATTCGGATAAACCGGTGCACGGTTTTGACGCTCAACCTCATTGGTAGCTGCCTTGATGTGAGTGCGTGGAGGCTCAGTCTCATTGGTAGCTGCCTTGATGTGAATGACGTGAGCGCTCAGTCTCATTGGTAGCTGCCTTGATGTGAACGACGTGAGCGCTCAGCCTCATTGGTAGCTGCCTTGATGTGAGTGCGTGGAGGCTCAGTCTCATTGGTAGCTGCCTTGATGTGAGTGCGTGGAGGCTCAGTCTCATTGGTAGCTTCCTTGATGTGAGTGACGTGAACGCTCAGTCTCATTGGTAGCTGCCTTGATGTGAGTGCGTGGAGGCTCAATCTCATTGGTAGCTGCCTTGATGTGAGTGACGTGAGCGGTCAGCCTCATTGGTAGCTGTCTTGATGTGAGTGACGTGAGCGCTCAGCCTCATTGGTAGCTGTCTTGATGAGAATGACGTGAACGCTCAGTCTCATTGGTAGCTGTCATGATGTGAGTGACGTGAACACTCAGTCTCATTGGTAGCTGTCTTGATGTGAGTGACGTGAATGCTCAGTCTCATTGGTAGCTGCCTTGATGTGAGTGACGTGAACGCTCAGTCTCATTGGTAGCTGTCTTGATGTGAGTGACGTGAGCGCTTAGCCTCAGTGGTAGCTGTCTTGATGTGAGTGACGTGAGCACTCAGTCTCATTGGTAGCTGTCGTGATGAGAGTGACGTGAACGTTCAGCCTCATTGGTAGCTGTCTTGATGTAAGTGACGTGAACGCTCAGCTTAATTGGTATCCGTCTTGATGTAAGCAGTTTTGACACTGAGAGAGTGCCGCAGCCTGAGTTCTTGTTCAAGTCGAACTCGAACTAACGCTCGGTTTGGGCTGCTTGTTCTCGAGTTTACGACCAGCGACGCTGCAGTTGAAAGACGACAGGAATTACCTTTCGAGGTGCTTACTTCATCTTTATCACGGCTCTAAAGCACAATTTATGGCCCTCTTTCTTGCTCTATTACTGCGACGCGCTCCCAAAAAACTAGAAATGGCAATATGGCAATGAAAATACGTGTTGTGAACAAGCAAGTCGCTTTTTCACATTGTATGTTACGTTTTTAAACATTCAGCCAGTTTGAGTTTGAATCGTAAGGTCAGCAAATGAAACTTTTTTTCCTGAACCCAATAAAAATGTTCATGTAGAGTTAAGGATTTCATAAGATAATTCTCATTGTCATCATTATATTTTTGTAACGTTTCATAGTTGTAAAGTTATCACTTGCTGTAAGACTTGCCAACATTTAAGGTTTGTTTAATGTTCAAGACATAAAGCAGTATCATATTATCATAGGTTACACAGATCAATAGGGTAATAATACTAGAAAAACTGATAAAGGTTTTTAGTCTCATAACCAGAGATTTTCTGACAAAATAGAACACAATATTTAACAAAATTAATATTCAAGCTCCGATGATTTATTTTCTGGACTTCGTAGTTTAAGTTCGTGAAGATAAGGTTGGTAATTTTCTTACATTAACAACCATTTAAATCTTTATTTTTGTTTCCCTAGCGCTATATGGTATATGTTATTTACTCTGAAAGCTAAGGTAACAGCTGCATGCCGGTGAATGTGTGCAGAATGTGTACGGTTTCGTTGGTCACGATTCAGGAAAAAGTCAGCAAAGAACTTCTGCTGAAGTTGACTCCCATTGGAAGCTTTAATTGCTACTGTTCTCTGTTTCAGAGATCAGTACTGCTAGTAGCAACAGAAGGGCAATTGTCTGGCATGAGCAGTCTGCCGTACAGACCTGCTCGTAGCAACAGAAGGGCAATTGCCTGGCACACAGACCTGCTCTAGCAACAGTTGCGGCCATCAACGAGTAAGATCTGCGACCTGCCGGCCTTCAAGGGCAAAAGCAGCTCAAATTAGCTTACGACTTTGGCTCGCAATCATTAGGGAAACTTCGGAAGCTTCAAAACTCGTTTTTGATTGCTGAATCTTGGCAATTAAAACGCGTCCTACGAGAGTTACGTGCTAATTAATGAACACCGGAATACTGGCCTTTATTGGAAGCTGAATAGCAGTTTCAAGAATTTACGTCCGACAGTAATTGTCGTAATGAGCATTGTGAAAATTTCGAGTATGGGATTCGGGAATGGAAAATTTTTCATATTTTGCAAAATCAATGCATAGTAATTTGGTAACGCAACGCTTTGCAGTGTTTAATTTCATGAGCGGTTATTTTTTGTATTAATAATTCGTTCTACTTCTGTGAACACATCAGCAGGTGTCCACTGGAAACTAGTGATTTGAAACTTGAGTAGATTGGAAATTTTGCTCTGTGGTCACTGTTTTCTTCAGGTTGCGATTTTAAATTCCACAGAAATACCCTAAAAATGTCAGCCCAGTTTAGTACCGCTGAATTTCCTTGGGATTGAACAGAGAAAAAAGCAGCAAGCGCTTCGGTTAGAAAGCCCAGACGCGTCAAAAGTGACTGGTAAATTATAGGAAGTAATAACTGTTGAAGAAAAGCGCGTCCTTCTCCCTCGTCTCGCTGGACAAGAAGAAAGGCAATCCAGACGAACCAATCAAGTGGCTCTATTAGTAGCTGTCACTTGATCTATGGACCAATCACGATCTTTCTTATATCACACTTATGGCTAACATTTCGCAAGAAACTTGCTAGCGAACAAAAACTGATGGATGGAGGCTGTAAATCAAAAGTGGCTGTGACGAGGCCTGCTTCTGCAGAACTTCTCGCCGTGGAGCGGGCGTGAACCTCTCCTTGATGCCCGATTTATGGGTCTCACACCGGCCCATGTAATGAATTATGATGCCCACCGCCTTCTCTCCATTCGAACTTCTCTGAATTATGAAATCTGCTCGTTTTCCCTCCAAGTTAATTCATCTTTTCGGCTGCAGCTCAGTTGTGCTCGATACAGCTCGTAATTCAGCGTCGCGGATGGTTGGTGCTTTCTCAACCTCAAGTAAGGCGATTTTTTTCTTGACGTTATCAACGATCATGGGCGTCAATGCACTTACATCTTTGAGTAGTCATGCATGCCACGTTGAAGTTTAAAAAACGTTCAGTATTGAATGTTTTGAATTGACTATTGAACAAAACATTGAGTTTTGTTCGAACTTTAAATGCTGCGGGTGAACAATGATGCTCTTGCGAACATTTTCCTTGCACTGCTGTAGTTGTTTGCGAGAGCGCAGATCAGATGATTACAACAGTTCGCATATCAAACTTGCGAGTCTTGATAGATGCAGGCGAATCATATCAACTATTTCTCCGACAAAACCCTAAAGCTCTCTTTGGAATAAACGACTTGCGGTCTCATTAGATCAGTGAGCCTCATGATAATTTTCTTTTGTTTTTAGGCGTTCATCTTGCAAAAAAATTTCCTTCTTTGATGCTTCACTACCGCATGTGGACAAATTGTTTTTGTACTTCTGGTGTTCTGTTTCATCGTCTCTTGCAGTATTTGAGACGCGTAGCTTGTCTAGATGATGATGGAGTTACCCATTTATTCATTCAGATTCTCCTGAGGAGAATACAACTGTTGCGTCTACGAGAAGTGCTCCCAAGGAGAAGAAATGAGGTCCCGAGATGAAGGTTAGGTAAAATTTCGTTTTATTCAAATTGGATAGATTTTGCATTCTTTCTGGCCGCAATTTTTGCGGCTCACTGCTTTGCCTTTTTATCACCTGTTTATCTCAATTTTTTTGAGGCTTGCTGTTTCTATGCACAAAAAATACGGTGTGTGAACAAACTTATGCATAGATTCCCCTATTCTCCATTTATACCAAACTAAATGATATTTTCCTCTAACCTGTCTTAGGATCTCATTTTATATGGGTAACGAGACTCAGAATAACTTATATTCTTGTCTAATGTGCCACATCAATATTATTCCCTATGGGAGTTTACAATTCCTTCTCTTTATCGCTGCTTTCTATCATTTACTTCACTCTACACACAAAGAACATCAATCACTCATTCTTATTGTGTACCTTCTTCAGGTAGCATCTTTACCAATTAATTTCAATTAACTTCATAGTTGTCCCTTTCAAAATACGCGCTTAGTTACTAGCTCGTAGGTTTCAAAATGCGAGCTTAGGTATTAGCTCGTAGGTTTTAAAGGCGAGCTTAGTAAGATTTTCTTTTCACTTCACTACAAAATTTGCTGTGATCCCGTGCAGACCTATGCCTGTGCTGCTATAGCGTGAGGTCTACCGCCAAGTATCACCTACCCAGGTGCAGTTTTAGATGAACAAATGAAGTGTTTTCGCTGAATTAAATGTGTGGAAATAAGTAATTTGCATTGTAACCTAACCTCACGCTATAGTACTAGCTAGAGGTAGATCTCATGCTACAGTGTGGCAGACCTCACGCTATAGCAGCAGCCTAACGTCGCGTAGATACGTTCACTCTGTAGCTGGTCTACATCGCACGTCGACGTCTCGACGCTTCACTTTTACGCAAATGCAGCAGGGTTGGTCGCTGCGCTCACCAGCGACGCTTGTTTGTCTTCTCGAGTCTGCCGCCGCTCACTCGATTGCAAATGTTATTTCGGCGGGTAAGGTGAACACATGCATAAAACATTGTGTTCCTTATTTCAAAACTAGTTTTCAAGTTGAGGTTTCTGTGAGGGGACGGAAAGCCTAGCGTTGTTTGAGGATTTTCGCGTTCTTTTCTCGTACATTCTGACGTTGTTTTTTTCAAGAACTTTAAATTTGTTTTTCTCAGGCCTTTTTGATTACGTCTGTGCTTTGAGTTGTTTTGAATTTTTTGTTTTTATTTCTTCACTGTTCACCTTGTCTATGGACAACTATGAAAAATCATTGAAAGTTTAATTTCCATATTATTCCAATGTGAACAAGGCTCGTGTATACAAATTTTGACTTATTCCCTTGTGAACAAGTTTGGATTAAACAAAAGCTTTAGGTTTTATTGGACTGTAGTTCGTTCCAAGTGCGTTAGTTTCCGGTTTCATTTCATAACTAGATTAGTAATTTAACACGTTGACTGCGATGGGTTAAACTGAAGCTCAATATTCGACTCAAATTTAAAATCTAAATTTGTTGGCAATTTTATAAATGCCAAATATTTACTGGGTCTACTAAATACCATTAATTATAAAATACTGTTAAAATTTTCCTAACGACCATCGATGGGTCGTTCCGAAGAACTTGAGCACGATCCATCGATGGGTCGTTCCGAAGAACTTGAGCACGATCCATCGATGGGTCGTTCCGAAGAACTTGAGTACGATCCATCGATGGGTCGTTCCGAAGAACTTGAGCACGATCCATCGATGGGTCGTTCCGAAGAACTTGAGCACGATCCATCGATGGGTCATATCGCAAGAAACGAGTTAAATGAATTGGACAACACATATAACCTCACCCTCAAGAGTCAGGTAACTGTCGCCAGTGGGGACCGGCCTACCAAAGGCGACGTACCATAGACTTCCTGTCAATATTCCCTACACAACGTGCGGCTCGTCAAGTAAAAAGTACCCGAAAAAGTTTCCTTTAAAGCTCTTCATTTTAGCTAATAGCCTTAAAAACAGTTATTTCCACTTCCACTCAGGAAAAGCGTCATTTGAAATTCGATATTGGTCAACTGTTTTCTGAACTAAAATTTCAGTTTCATTTCTGCAATTTCATAGAGCGCGCTGCCGATTTTCGAAAGCTGTAGCCCGTTGACTACGATGGGTTAAACTGAAGTTCAGTATTCAACTCGAATTTAAATTCTAAAGCTGTAAGAAATTTCATAAATACCAAACATTAACTGGGTTCATTAAACACCATTAATTTTCAGAGGTTATTGAAAATTTTTCAAACGATATATCGATGGGTCGTTTCGCAGTAGGAAAAACTCAAGCACGACCCACCGGTGGGTCGTCTGGCAGTTAACGTGTTGAAGACCCAATCAGAGCAGGGTATTTCCCCTCGGTGACGAGCGCTGAGTATTGGGCAGCTTTATTGCGAACTATTTAATAGCCGCCATCACTTCCTAACTATCGTAGTCAGTTGCTAAATAGTCCTCCTGTAAATTCTTTGTGGACTTCGGCGTTAGCAGTCCCCTCGATGTGCAGCACAATTCAGGCAGAGTCGAGAAAATGCATCGGTTGGTTAGTATTCATGGAGCGTTTTCTGGAAAGTGTCGCGTAAAACTTTTCGAGAATCCTTTAAGAAGTTACTGTAATTGACATTTGCTGGAACCCTCGTTGCAGTTCGAGGATAGAACTGTTGTACGGGCACCCGTTCTCACTTCGCGCACGAGCTGCGTTTAAGATTTGAAATTTAACTATTGCAGCTTTTGATTGATTGCCCTTGTGAGTAACTTTCGTTATGAATATTTTACGTAATATAACAGATTTTAACGAACTTTGTTGGATTAGTTTCAAATTCTGATTTGTCCTGGAGACTTGAAAGTAGCTCATTAGCATTTCAGAGCTGGTGAGCTGCCAAACATAAAAATATCCACTACTTTTCCTAGTTCCAAGAGCTCCTGTATTCAAATACGAAATAAATAATTGACAATCGTTCTTAAATGAACATTAATTACTTTATTACAGACGAGAAGTTTTCACCAAACTGTGTCATCATATTTTAAACTCCGCTTATTATTTTGGTTAGCATCACAAATGACACCAATATTTGCGTTGCGCGTTACTTTCAGAAGTGCGTTCTAACGCTAAGTATCGGCAGGTAATACTCTAGAAAATTCGCCTGGTCCATTCCGAAATGAGCTCGTCACTCGTGCTCAAGAGTACAAAAAGGTCATTTCTCTCAATGCTTGAGCTCGAGAGCATTTCTCAATGCATTTATGTTACAATTACAGTGCCACAGCATTGCTCAATGCATTTATGTTACAATTACAGTGCCACAGCATTTCTCAATACATTTATGCTACAATTACAAAGCACAGCATTTCTCAATGCATTTATGTTACAATTCCAGTGCCACAGCATTTCTCAATACATTTATGCTACAATTACAATGCCACAGCGTTTCTCAATGCATTTATGCTACAATTACAATGCCACAGCATTTCTCAATGCATTGATGTTACAACTACAATGAAACAGCATTTCTCAACGCATTTATGCTACAATTATAATGCCACCGAATTTCTCAATGCACTTATGCTACAATTACAATGCCACAGCATTTTTCAAAGCATTTATGCTACAATTACAATGGCACAGCATTTCTCAATGTTGTAGCTTGCGTCATGCTGCTCAGGGAACACAGCATGGCCGCAATCCTTGCATATATCAATGCATGCGAGGGCTCTCGAGGTCCAATCCACTTAGGGATTATTCTGTTCCAATGTATTGGTCCCAGGCATCATTTGTCTCGGGAATTTTTAAACGCATTTTCAATGGAGAATCAAAAGAAAGCATTGACAGATTCTTCAGAACGTTACTCAGACTCATTTGTTTGAAGCAGTGGAGTTTTTATTTGAGTTTTGCGATGGTGAGAAGCAGATGATGTATGAACGTCCAGCGCCGCAGCCTGCAGTGATTGATGCTCGAGTTGCAGTTCCTTTCTTCTAGGAAATTGACGCAAGTTATTTGTCTCGTCAATGAAACGTCTGTCTCGGCAATATTTCGCCCGTTTGTTTCGCCTGCAAAATTGCGGTGGAAGCCACGGTGATCGCTAATGTTCATGGCGGGAAATGACGCTCATTTCTGCACTGCTCAAATGTAGCTCTGATGAGTTCTTTCAGTGAGGTCTTGGAGGTTTTTCTTGCAACTTTGCTTTAAGAAACATGATAAGATTTTCTTATGATATTCGACCGTAATTTATGCTTGATTGTCTTGGTTATTTTCGTAAATTAACGAAGTCTTGGCAAATCTAATAGTTGACTTTTTCTCTGGAGAAGGCAATGTGGCTGAATTAGTGGCATAAATATCTTATTTTCTAATGATTTTAACTTTTTGGATCTTGGAAAAGCAGAATCAGGTTGGCTATGCAATGCTTCGTCGACCTTTTAAAAACTTCAGACCTAAAACATTAATTCCTGCTGCAGCAAGTAAAGTCATTTTTCAATTTTTATACTGCAAACGATTCAACTTTGTCAACGCCCTAAATATTTTCAAGCCATGTCAATTGGATTAATGTCTAAAAACTCGCATTTATTTTGAACATCGCTTTTGAAATTTAATAAGATGTTCTTTCAGAAACTACTAATTCGGAAGCTCGGTTTGATCAAATCATGGCGGAGGGAAATTGGGCAAGACCCGGCACACATCAAAGCTCCTCAGCCCCTCGGCATCACCGCTAGAGCACCCGTCAAATCTCGCACGAAGTCCACCACGATCTCTGTCTCTCAAGATTTGCTCAGCGGTCTGCTTCCACAGTCTAAGCCTGGATCGTGTGTCTGATTGATGTTTAAAATGCGTTTGGCGTTTAAACAGTGCAAAAGTTTCTTAATCGTCTGTCTGATTAACGTTTAAAAATGCGTTTGACGTTTAAACAGTGCAAAAGTTTCTTAATCGTCTGTCTGATTAACGTTTAAAACGGCATTTGACGTTTTCTTAAATACATTTGACGTTTTAAAGTATGAAAGTATCTTGAATTAAATGATTAAAATGTTCGTTCCCCGAGTATTGGGCCACATGTGCGTCATTCGGCGAATTGCTCATTCCTGCACCTGTATAAATGAACGACATGTCTTCTGTTTCGCGAAATTTTCTAAAAGGAACTGTTATCATACGAGGTGAAATGTTATCGTGCAATTACATTTTCATATTTCTTAGAAAGGATAAAAATGTATTCGAGCAGTGAAGTCTATTTTCAAATTTTGGTGTTTACAGCGTGACCAAACCAACCGTTAACAACCGCGGAAACCGTTAACAACCGTTAACAACCGCGGAAAGGCTGTGAACGTGTGGAAACAAATTTATATTTAAACTCGCTAGGCTAAAAATTTTTAAAATTTTCAGATGTTCACTTAGTTTGTTTCTTTCTTTCTATTCCCATATGCTATCAAGCTCAAACCGGAACACTTCTTCTAACTTGAAATTGTTCCAGATCGGTGCTTTTCACAGTTACTGGTGATCATAAGAATGAAAAACTCAAAATTTACTGGCGCAAGAAACTAACATTTAAATTGATTCGGTACAATTTCTGGTAGACTCCCATGGTCACATTTGCTTGACAATTAACGCAAGGAGCACATTTATAGATGTGAAATTGTGAAGTTATTCCCTCCCGCACACTCCCTCTCATGTTAGGCGCTGTCGTTAGAGTTGATTTCGTCTCACGTGATGTCATTGTGTTGTGTCAGTGGAATGAATAGTTGACTCATGAAGACGCGTCGTGGAGTCTGCGATAATCTCTAATTTTGGGACCGGGAATGAGGAAAGAGAGAGAGGAAATGAGAGAAGGAATGAGAGAGGGAATGAGAGAGGGAAGAGAGAGGGAATGAGAGAGGGACAGTCTTACATTAGAATCGACAGTCTGCTCAAGGAAACGCGTCCGTGAGTCATCGATAAGCTCTAATTTTGTGACCAGGAATGAGGGAAGAGAGAAGGAATAAGAGAGGGAATGAGAGAGAGAGAATGAGAGAGAGAGAGAGCGTTACTCTGGAATGAACAGTCTGCTCATGAAAACGCTTCCCGGAGTCTGCGATAAGCTCTAATTTTGTGATCAGGAATGAGGGAAGAGAGAGGGAATGAGAGAGACCTCTAAACGGAGCATACCCTCGCGCCGCTCTAGCCCTCACTGAGAAATAGCAGCGCACATTTTGTCCAACAGAAAACCGAGGACGTCGGACTTAGCTCTTGCTCACAGATGCTGCTGCGGTTGTGGCTTTTTTATTTCCAGCTAAGGCTCTCTGCCGACAACATGGATGGTCATGTTTTTGCTTGTTTCCTAGTTTTTCCAGGGCTTCATCCTACTTGTTGGCAGTTTTTAGATGTGTTTTGAATCCAAGCCCTTGCTTTGAGCGGTGAGGATGAACTGTGCGTCGCTGTGATATGCATTTGTTCAATACTGAGCAGGACAACAAGTAATTTTGTATCTGTCATGTCTGATAGTAAGATGTTTTTTAGAAAATGTTGTAGATAAAAATTAAGTTTTGAGTAAAAACATTGGTCACAATTGAAGTACCTGCTCTGAGAAATAACATAGGGCACAATTCAACTCTCAGCTCTGAGTAATGACTTAGAGCTCAATTAAGCTCCTTGCTCTGAGTAATAAAATAGAAACAATTTCAACTTTCGGTTCCCGATAATAGCATAGGCTTAAATTTATGGTTTTCACAAACTGTATAATGGAGACGACCTGATACGAATGCCCACTGCACGAAGAGCATTGCCTCAAAGTTAGTTACGAAAGCAACGTGCCCCGATGAGCTACCGGTATTCACGATCATTTTTGTAATCTACTCGCCTTAAAAGTCTTTGGGCTTTACGAGCGACAACGTTCATCCAAGTATCAGGTTCAGAATGATGGATATATCTTAACAATTCGAAGCAGATTGGATGTACTGAGTCTTTGGCATGGGTTTTTTAGTATCAGCTTCCGGCCAAACATACAGACCTCGCTGATATTTATCCTTCGTCTTTCTCCAATTCCTTTTTTTGGTTCGACGCAATGCGTTGATTATAAGCTCATACAAGAGCCTTAATTGCGCAATTATACGCGTGCCTTCTTTTTATTGTTGATTTCAGACTGATGTGCTTTCTTAATGCCATGTTTTCGTAAATGAATTTTGGGCAATCGTTCTGTAACAAAATGTTTCTCTATAACAGCCACACCAGGTTGCGATGGGAGGTGAATATTTTTCTAAGCAAAGTTCAAAAATCATTTAAGGTTTTTTTGTGCACATGAGCAACTCTAGATTACAATGAGAAGTGAGTATTTCTCTAAGTAAAGTTCAAGAATCATTTTAGCGCATTTTGATGCATATAAGCACATTCATGCTTTTGCTCCGAAATGGTCGCACTGAATTTCGATGAGAGGCAGAGCGCAGTTGGCACCTGTGCTGCGGAAGCCGCAAGTTGTCGGAGCGCGACATTAGCGTTGTAACTCAGTTTCAGGAGCCATTTTCCAGTAATGCGCTGTCATTCGCAAGCCAATTCTGTGCTATTCCCGCCAAAATTGCATGCCGGGTAACGCTTATCAGCCCAGCACAGGGCAAACGTTGTCGAAACGGTATCCTAGCTACCGCGCGCCTTAATCCAGGCTTGTGTTGCTAATTTTGTACCACAACTCAGCACTATTTTTTGTTAGTTTTACCGATGCGGTAGTAAAATTCTTTTCAATGTCTGAGTTTCTGAATTTCGCCCTCTCATCGTCTGAGTAGAATGCTTTTTAATGTCTGAGCTTCCTCATTGAGTTCATTGTGCTTTTTGTTGAGTGTCATCAGTTTTTGCAACTCACAATTTTTTAATTCTTCGAGATTATCTGTAGAATTGGGAGCTGGAGAAAATCGATGCCACCTTAGTAACCTAGTGTAATTTTTAAATTAAAGCAATGAAGAGCGGGCGCGTGGGTAAGAAGTAATGAGTACTGTAAAGTAATAATGCTGTTGAGTGCCATTAGATTTTGCTGCTCACAATTTCTTGATTCTGCGAGATTATCTGTAGAGTTAGGAGCTGGTGAGAATATATGCCAGCTACGTACCGTACAATAATTTCTAAATTAAAGCAGTGATGGGAAGAAGTAATGAGTGCTTCGAGTGAGGCGAGTGAACTCAAGAGAGTTAGTGCGCTGATCACGCTGTAGTGTGGCAGTGAGAGAGTTAGTACACTGATCACGCTGTAGTGTGGCCGTGAGGAAGTTAGTACGCTGATCACGCTGTAGTGTGGCCGTGAGGAAGTTAGTACGCTGATCACGCTGTAGTGTGGCCGTGAGGAAGTTAGNAGAGTTAGTACGCTGATCACGCTGTAGTGTGGCAGTGAGAGAGTTAGTACGCTGATCACGCTGTAGTGTGGCCGTGAGGAAGTTAGTACGCTGATCACGCTGTAGTGTGGCAGTGAGAGAGTTAGTACGGATCACGCTGTAGTGTGGCCGTGAGCGAGTTAGTACGCTGATCACGCTGTAGTGTGGCAGTGAGGAGATCTGAGAGGAGGCAGGCGGGTCTCCACAATACTTGAGGTAATTGCACGCAGCTCGCGTAATAAGACTCCGCAGACGACGATGGTTTCTCTTCAGCGATTCTTTTTAAATTTTTGGACCTCTTTCAGTGAATGTGATGCTTTTTCGCAGTCATTTCGTGAGGTCCAAATATTTACTTGCTGGTTATACGAATTAAAGCAAACTGCAAAACTGGACGATTTTACGTGAAGGATCTTTTAATGATGAGCAAGGTTCTCTCTTATTATTTTCTGTAGTTTCTATATTGTCTCAAATCTTCTGAATATATTTTCAAAAAATAAGTCTACTTTTGAACTGGTGTATTATATAGAGTGTGAAGCGTATAAAGTTCGTTCAGCTTGTACGTGTTTCTCACTTGTTTCAGACGTAAACAAAATTCTTCGTTCGAAACACAATATTAACTTCAAAGTCAACCTTATCTGATCAAGTTTTAAATTGTACTTGTTGATTAATTATAGCTATCGGGATTTAGATCGTGATTCATTTGCTCTTTTTCACCTGGCGTAGTGAATTTAATTCTGTTTCACCTGAAACAAACGCGCGTAAATTAAATGCGCTAAATAATAAACAAATTTAAAATATAAAGAGAATTGAACTATCAGGAGTGAAAAATGACCTTTAAGACGGAACAAATGCTGTACCTAACACGTGCATGAAAATGCAGCATTTCAAAAAGAACCAAAAATTATTTTAAAAATACATTCACGTCACAAGCAGCACGCAAAAAAAAGAGCTACTCGAATGAATTGCCTACACGCTTGTGCAATGATATATTGCCCAGTGCAATTGTGTATAATCTCACTCGTACTCAACTCGTTCGCTGCCGCTGGACGCACATGTGCATCCAGCGGTCTCATGTCAAGTGAGGTTGTAAGTAGCAGAGCTTAGAAGCGACTTTACTGCTCAAAAAAATGGTATCTTTCCTACTACGTAGTGAGAGAATGTAATAGCATGATGATATTTTACGTCGTATGCTTAAATCTCATCACAAAAAGATGTTGAAAAAATTGAAATGCTGTTCATTCACACCGATACGAAAATGAGCAATTTACCTGGTGGTACTCTTGTGCCCCAATAGGCAGTCAACGTGTTAATCTGACTTGCACCCATCATCTATTTTTCCAACGATCATTTTACTAAAGCTTCATATCACCAAGCACATACATGTCTATGACTATGCATATTGTTCACGTAAATTCAACTTTCTTTGACTCTGCACATTATTAACGGTAACTCAACTTTCTATGATTTTGCACATTGTTCACGTGAATTCATCTTTTTGTATTTGAGTTCGTTTCGAGCTGCTACCACAGCGCACACCGACCACATCTCCGGGGCACGTCGGGACCACGTCAGGTTGGGTTGTGTGCCTGCTGGTGACGTGCCTTTATTCCAGCGTAACTAATCCAACACCAACACGAACGAACAGCTCCGTTTAATTGCGCCACTTGAATAATCCACCTCCACCGGAACAGCTTATCCTCCACCATTGCTACGGGAACTGTATATCCCTACCATTACCAGAGGCTCCTCAGTATGGGACGTATGTACGCCCATTACAACGGCAACAGTGCTGGATATCCACCACCACGGCAACAGTGAAATCCCCACCAGGATTATTGAATCCACCGCTAGAAAACAGTGTCCTCGCCCTCAGAAAACAGGATATCAACCACCAGGAAACGGTGTATCCATTATCAGGAAACGGCGTCTCTACCACCAAGAAACAGCGTATCCATTATCAGAAAATGGTACATCTATCTCTAGTAAACACTGCATCCTCCTCTAGGGAACAGGAAATCCACCGCCATGGGAACAGCGTGGATGAAAATTACGCTCCTATTACGATCTTCTGGTTGGTGGATGAAGGAGCTTCCAGCCTGGCAAAGTGCGGACAAATGCTGGATGAAAGAAATTGTCCCTTGATTGCACCGGAAATGAAAACACTCAAAAGTTATTGATGATGGTTTGCAGCAAATACGTATTCGGTTCAGGGCGTCTTAAATTTTCGGAGCTTAGGCTCAGTGGAATATTTTATTCAGAAAATGTAACATGATCAGAAATATTTAAGAAAATATAACGGGATCAGAAATATTTAAGAACAAATGACATTTTGAGAATTATTTAAGAAAATATAACATGGTGAAAAAAATTGACAAAATATAACCCGATCATGAATGTTTAACACGGAACAATAACCTGGCTAGCTACGACCAGACAAAGTGCTGCGGGCCGCAGAATTTACTGCCTAATTTGCCCCGCTAGTTCTGACACGGGATGCTGAGAGGTGATTATCCCTTGCTCTCTTATTGCCGAGAATGTAGCGTAGTTTTGTCCCTCAGCTTCATAGGGTAGTTTTGTCCTTCAGCTCCATATGGTCTCATTTCTTGGAGAGGCGCCTGGAGTGGTACTGGAGAACCAACCCACTCCAGCTTCCATCACTGATGCTGGAATTTTAATAATCGCGAAACGTTTGCGTAATGCTCGTTTTTACTCCTCTTCTTCTTTTTATTCGGCGTGAAAGATTCTCGACGAATCACCATATTCGAAATATAATAACTATCTCCATGTTTTTTCAGATCTTCTAAGCGTATTTTCAATTATGAATCTACTTTCGAACTGGTGTATTATACAAACAATATACCATGCAGTAATCATACCAATCTCCCACTTCAGCTTTACTGCTTGATAGCGCACTTCTGGAGTAGATATACTGCTTGGCTTGCATAGTTGTCTCTAATTATATCCGCTTGAGTTCCTGTTTATATCTCTATGTTGTTTCAGACCTTCTAAACATATTTTCTAAAGTGAATTTATTTTTGAACTGGTATATTATATACAAGGTATTATACAGGTATATCACAATATACCTGCATGGTATATCATAATATACCTGCATGGTATATGAAATACATACCCTGCAGTCATCCCACTCATCTCGGACTGTAGCTTTACTTCTTCATAGTGCAATCCAGGAGCAGGTATACTGCCGGGCCGGCCCAGCGAGACAACACACTGGAATTACACGGGAATTATGCAATACAAACGGCCTTCGTCTGCTTCTAAAACCTCTTCCGACATCTCACTCTCGGATATTGTCCCTGCAGCGCTCGGAAATATGCGCTTTAGTCGTGAAGAATGACCGCTTAGAACAGGGGAAGGCAAATTGATGCAAGGACGAGACTCTTGGTGTTGGTCTCTCTCTCTCGGTGCCGCTATAGCGTGAGACCTACCGCACTATAGCATAAGATCAACCTCTAGCTACTACTATGGCCTGTGGTCTACCACACTATAGCATGAGATCTACCTTTAGCTAGTACTATAGCGTGAGGTCTACCACACTGTAGCATGAGATCTACCTCTAGCTAGTACTATAGAGTGAGGTTAGGTTGGGTCACTAATGGATATTACTCATTTCCATATACTTCATTTTGCAGTAAACCATTCGCACATCTTAAACTGCACGTGGGTAGGCGATATACGAGTATGTATGGCGGTAGGCCTCACGCTATAGCAGTACCCTCTCTCTCTCTCTCTCTCTTCGGTGAGTGTAGCGACGGAACTTCAGTTGTAAAGAAAATCAAGCAAGAGTACACTGGTCAGAAGGATAGCACCGTAAGCTTCCCTAGAGCCGGACACAGAGTACCTATGTTGAGTACATATTTCATCGGGATTGATGCCATCAAGCCTTGAAGGTCTTGATGCTCTTCAAATGCTCTCTTGTTAACAAAACTTGAAAATCATTTAAGAAGGTATTTCTGTGTGTTTCAATCGTTTCATATCTTGTCATCAAACGGGTGATGGAATTTGTTGCTGGTTAAAAAAATATGTTTTAGTTCTGATCAGAGATTGGTTTTCATTTTCATGTTTTCGTGGAGATTGCGTGCGGAATCATATTAAATTTTCTTTTATTGCATCGGTATGTTTACCACAGCCTTTGATAACAGCGAATATGAGAAATTAGACTTAGAGTGTAAGACTTACTTCTGCAAACAAAGACCTGTATCGAGTCGGTAAACAACTGAATTGCTGAAATTTATTTGCTTGAATTTCTGAAGTGATCTAACGCTCTGTTAAACCGGTGGCGGAGTCAATATTCGCTCTTCAACCGCTTGATTCCCTGCTCCCTGGCGTATTTATTTTTTAGTGCATGCTGATCATTATGTGATGATTTTATTTTCCACAAAGCAATGTGGCTTCAAATAATTATTTTGCAGTGTAACTTCATATTTGTAAATTCCCGTTTTGATCGTGTATTAAGCTAGGGCGCGGATCCCAGTGCTATCGCGTAAAATGTATTCCCTAACACATTAAGAGCGGCGGGCTTAACTGAAGTTCAATATTCAACTCAAATTAATGTTAACTTTAGAGATCAATTTTGAAAATAAAGAACATTAAAAAGATCTTGCCTTCATTTAGTTTTCATTAAGCATTGATCGAACTTGAGTTATTGACTGCTGGTCGGTTAGCAGCATTATGAAAATCTCCTCAATGACCACCGGTGGTTCACGTCGCACCTAAAGTGTTGAAAAATCAACGGCTGGAGACAGATCAGCTGTTCTTCACCAGTGAGGATCCTCCGATGATATGTTGAATATATTAACATTGCTCTCATTGAACTTAAAAAATAGCTAAAATGCTAAAAAATTAATGCTAAACTTCTCATCTAGATATTTTTAGTGTGAGTAAAGTTTAGCCAAATGTAGAATTTGGGCAAAAAAGTAAGTTTGTCAACGGCGTCACAATAAATTCAGAAAGATTCAGGAGGATTGGCTCACAGTTATTGTCACAGAATGTTAGCTGCAGTTTGTAGCTTATGCTTTGTTGCATTGCGGTTTTATGAGCAAGAGTTTATAACTTTGAACTTAGGCATTAACATTTTGTCTACACTGAAGGTATTCCCTTCAAAAATTTCTTGCGTGAACATCAAACACGTACTTTGATGAAAGTAGATATTAAGGTAGTTGACGTTTCAGAGCGTGAAACAGGGTCGAAGCGGAGGATAGGCCAGTTCACTTATTCGGGGCTGTTAAAAATGAAACTCCTCAACGTACCAAAAATGAAACTGCCCGACCTACTGAAAGTGAAACTCCTCATTCTACAAGAAGCGACTCCTCAACCTACCAGGAGCGAAACTCTTCAACCAACCGAAAATAGATTAAACTCCTCAGCCTACCAAACCTAAAAAATTCACAGAAAAACTGTGAAACTAAAAAACGCCCGCTTTTAAGAACAACAAATCAAGACGCAGCAAGAAAATGCAGGAAATCCATAGCCATTTGAGATTATCACTCCGTCCACCGTACGCTCCGATCTCCATCGATTAGCGCTCACTGACTAGCGTCTAGGAAGAGACGTGCGTGATGCCGGAACATTAACTTTCTCAGCTGAATTTCCGAATAATTTTTCATTACAGGTTTCACTCAGTGGTTTGCTGGGACCTAAACCATAATTTTAAAGCTCTCTTCTTCACGCCTTTAACGGCTTATAAATTATGCTCGAGTTTCTCGTTCATCATGAATTCGAAATCGACCCAGTCTCTCAAAGAGCTTTGTTCTACTCATTATGGTGATGCTTTCTTTTGTTCCTCCAAAAGGGAATGAGAAGCTCCAGATTTGACTGAATTAGAATTTATCTTCGATGCGTGCATCGAAACATTGAATGTTGGTTACCCCAAACTCCACAACCGCCACAGTATTGCGATTAAAAAATCGAGCCAAGGCTGAAATGGTATTCCAATTAACGACAATTTTTCCGTGTTGCTCTGCTTCTCTCTGTAAAGCTTTTTTCAGTAATTAGTGTTTTGAAAAGAACTCGGAAAAATCCCTGTATGAAAGCTAACTACACCGCAGCTATTAAAAAAGGAGGGAAACAGTTTTACAGATGTAGAGACCTAAATTTTCGAACACAGTTCGCAAAAAAATATAAACGAAGTCCATGTGTTCGTTCACTTCACTTTCCTTGTTTTGTACTTGTTATTAGATTACTCGACTGCACCAGACGATCGACTCTATTTAGATTAGACAACAGGTTACACCAATATTGTACCCTACGCGTTCCGCTCATTTTGATGCTCGCCGCAGTAGCTGGACGCAACCAAACCGCCAACGGTTCTGCAGCAAGCAGAACCGGTTCTACAGCAAACAGTTCCAAACATGCTGTAGAACAAAGCGGTTCTACAGCAAGCGCCTCGAAAATTCAATCAAACGATTTTCTATTCCGTGAGCATTTCAGAAAAACGAGGCAGCACGCGTCTATTTCAGCGGCGTGTTTACTGAAGGCATCTTGAATAAAGCCCTGGTGGTGGGTGATAATTTGCAAGGAGTTTGTGGCTCATCAGCGAAAGTGGAAGCCTGGAGCAACGGCTGCTCAGTGATCGCTACCCGCCATCGATTGGAAGCAATGGGCCCGAGCTCCATCCTGAGATGCTCCGGCGACCAGAGAAGCGTTTTAGCATGAGGCTCTGTATCGGCTCCTTATCGGTGTTTTGTTTCGGCCTGACAGATATGGCTGACAGGCGTCTCACTGCAGACCGTATTTCGGCCTCCGTCGTGTTGCCTTAAGCGATCTCGCCCACCACGCAGACTTTTGTCTTACCTCGTTGTCTTTCTGTGACGCGATTGTAGTTTTTAGTTGAACTCTTCATTTATCTTATTGTCTTTCTGTTCATTTTCAGTTTGGTTCTTCGATACATTTCGAGAAATTTCGCTCTTTCTAAATGACTTCCAGCCTTTCTGCTGCGTGAAATATTCACCAATTCTTTTTTGTACCCTGCAGGCGTCAAAACTGCGCTTCCTTTGGGAATGGTGACTGAATACAGACTGTGCAAAATAACAGCCGTTATTTTTCTTGCGAATTTAAGAATACAGTTAAGAATACAGCTGCACATGAGATGATCTCAGTTCTAATGAACTATTGCGTCTTGATTTTCTGTCAGAGAATTTGAGTGTCACAATTGATACTTATGTTTACGACACTCAGTCTTTGATTCTGTATTAAAAGCGTTCATTCAAGCATTTATTCAGATCAGCTCAGAAACATTATTCCACATACGCAGTTAATTTGAATCTTTGGTGAATGTGACCGGTTTTTTGGTTCAACGTCTAAAAATAATACATTTTGTTTAAATTTGTCGCAAATTTACATCTTTGCTGTATGTTACCAGTTTTTTAGTTCAGCGTCTGAAAATAATAAATTGCTATAATATTGTCGTAAATTGATAACGCAAAGCCTTTGCACTGCAAACGAGACAAGTATTACGTTAAGTAGGAAAACTCTTTAAAAAAAAAGTGCGTTACAATTTGCTGGACCCTCGTGCTCTGAATAACAAAGCCCGGAAGTAATTTTGTTGTAGCGATGTTCTGAGCAGCGAGTGTACGCTCGTATAGCACACTCACCCGCCCGTTGCGTCCCAATTAGCGAACCGTAAAGATTGTGTTGGACGTTTGTATCTACATCGGGATTCGGCTTTGCTCTTCTTGTTTTTTTCCTATAACGTTGTATCTGCGTGAAAATTTTTGCTAATCATGCTGTACTTAAAGAGATATTTATAGATGTGTGCGAAGCAGAAGTAGATATTTTTGCTAATCATATTATACTTGAG
Organism: Platorchestia sp. MABIK; assembly: GCA_014220935.1. NCBI lineage: Eukaryota > Metazoa > Arthropoda > Malacostraca > Amphipoda > Talitridae > Platorchestia > Platorchestia sp. MABIK. The sequence continues at coordinate 38,737 of JACJUY010002487.1, read as the reverse complement.
AAGCAAAAGTAGATATTTTGACTAATCCTATTAAACATGTGGAAAAATTTAGAGATGTGAGGGAAACAAAAGTAAAAATTTTGCTCAGCACATGGTACTTGTGAAGAAATTTCTAAAAACGAGTGAAATGTAATAATTTTCACTGGAGATCTACGGACTATACTCTTCGGGTTTAAGTATAAATTGTTCCGTTTGTTTTAAGATAAAGCAAATTCGCGTTTAAAACACGCGTACATTTGTTCAAATTTGTATCAAAAATTGTTCATTCAAATTTCTTTTAATTTTCATTCTATAAAGAAGTTTAGTCTTATAAAATATGGAGTAAATTAATTATGTTCTGATGCGGCAACGAGACAATTTCACTTGCTGAGAACATTGCCATAGAAACTTGCCTGCAATAGAACCAGTTGTTTTATTTTCCCAGAATATTAAATTATTTGTTGTATGATTTTCTGTCCCCGTTATTTATTTCGTAAGTATCTTTCCTAAGTATCTCTAAGTCTCTGTTCTGCCTGAACATTTTGGCAACACTTAATGGAACCTGAAGTGTTTTAAGTTCATTGTAATTAAGTGCATGAATTTTGATGTGTGTGAATATGACTATTTGATATATCTTCTCTATCCTATTTCAGTTTAAGTGATTAATTTTAAATTCTCCTTTTGCACGTACGGCGAATAAGTGCAGTTGATAGCATTCGTAACTTGCCCTTCTCATCTTCAATTAAACTCGTATTCCTGTTTGCGTTATGTGAACTATCCTGAACAAAGGCCTGGTTTGTGCGACTGTCTCAGGAAATCTCCCCTCGTGTTTGTGACCTCGTGTTTGTGACCTTGTAACCTTTGTGTTTGTGACCTTTGGGATCCACGAGTTTGTGACCTCGACCCACAAACGTGCAGTAATGAGAGTTCAAATTACTACCCCCTCTAGCGGTTGGTGCACGCAACAATCTAAGTCCATTAGAATTTAGGTGGAATTTTCATTAACATCGCAACCGCGATAATTGGAAAGTGATCCATGAGAGGCTTGCCTGATGTTAGAGGAAGAAGTTTCCTCTAAGGCTGTTTTGTAGTTCTTAATTCATTCTGTTACTCAGATTAATAAAGTAAAATGTGAATAGTTAAAATAGATTCGAGGAGTGCGATTTTTTATTATTAATTTTTTCTCACAAATTGCTAATATCCACACTGTTATTTAATTCGTTACGTTACTAAAGCAGAATTTCTCCTAAATTTTTCGTTTATTGACTTGAATTTGTTTTCAAAAATTTCTGCGAACCCCGCAGGGAGTTATGCAGGTATGGCAGTGGCGTTGAGAAAATGCTGTGTGTAAGCAAGACCTCGTGTGTGCCACTAAAGAGAGAAAACTGTCTTCTTGCACCAAATTGACAAATTCCAAAAGAATATTGCTTTGAACCGCAAAAACTGAGCATCAAAACACATACAACATGCACACAATCCTGATATAAGAAAAATTCTGTTGGCCAAAATTATTTTTTATCGAACGAATTCAGCATTTCAGAAAAGTGAGCTAAACAGTGCTTTTGGGGATAAAGATACACACTCTCTAATGAGAAAAAACGCGAAATACTCTGTACGCAATTCTGTCATTCATGAGACGTTTTTCTTCCTTTGCGTCTTAGTAATCAGCTCAACAAGAATTTGATTTTCCCAGTCGTCATGCGAATGGATGAACGCTTCATTTTTTCTGTTAAAAAATCTTGATGTTAAGTGTCCGAGTAACATAAATGTACGGTCGCTGGCTTACATGTACGAAATGAGGGAGTTATTAGAGCGTCAAAGTTACGTTAGAAGACTTTAGTTTTAGTCAAAGTGTAGTAAGGGGAGTTCGTTGGCTTTCAATTTACACTTAAATTCGACGTTTTCCTGATGAAGATTTTGAAATTTAAATAATGAGGAGCCGGTCTTTTTTCGGATTTTTTGAGATGTTTGCCTTGCAAATACAAATAACAGACGCAGTCGCGTTGTGTGTGGGGTCTGGAAGTTAATGATGTTTGTTCGACTCAAACATTTGTGGTTGCGTCTAATTATTTCAAAAATCATTAAATTCAAAATTTGTGCTTTATCAGAGAAGCCAAACCGTGTCTTGCGTATATGTTAAACTTTAATACAAGTTCGATATTTTTATAATGCTTATGATGTTTCTATGATATATATGATGTTCTATGATATATATCATGTTTTATGTAGATTTTTATATTTTTATGAAGGGTTTGATAATATCATGTAAGGTTATGAAATGTTTTTGACATTATGAGAACAGGATAAGGCGTTCAGCGCTGTCTCTGAGGGTGGCAATGCAACGCGAGATCAATTAACTTAGCGACGCCTCAGCCATCGAACTCAAATGCGATGAAAATCAGATATACTCTTATTTAATCCAGAGAGTGTGCAGCGTTTGCACTAACTGAGCTCGGTTGCCTGAGGTATTGGAATATTGTATTTATTCTCTTCGGTACAGATATTGAGGCTTCCATTGGCGTTCCCCGCAGCCAATTTTGGGCATTCCGCATGTTGCAAAATTTTTATTAAGGGGAGAGAAAGGAAGGCCCCTCTGCAGTAGCTCTATGTGCTACTTCTGAATTATTTTAGAACGGTAGAGATGGCTTCCATCATCCATTGCTGTCCCCACGCATCCAAGAGAGTTTTTAATTTGGTATCTTGGATACGTCTTGCCAGCTGAGTTGACAGCTCGAGGGTCAGGTGTGCTTTTATTTCTGTATCTTGGATACATCCTGCCAGCTGAGTTGCCAGCTGGAAGACTGCATTTCCCTGGTATAGTCTTCTAGTTATTGGAATTTGTCCAGCCGGTATACTCTCGTCCTCTCGAGTCGAGGCTGCGGATTTGGGTGAGCTGTTCGAGACTTAGCATGCAGGGGAGACTTCGATTGGATTTGTACTGTTATTGATTAGTGTGAATTATTTATCGACCCAACATTTACGGCAAGTGGTAATCGTGAACTGGAGAGTAGAGTGCCATTATCCAGGTGTGAACAATAAAAATGATAAGTCTCGACTACTGTTGCGATGAATTTTTCATTCAAATCAATTGAAATATAAATGAATGTTATTCAAAGCCTGGCGTGAATGATGGATGCCATTATAACGTGTTCAATCCATTCAAGTAAAATTTGTGTCACATTTTTCAACAGCATGATATTAAACAGCAGCAACCGGAAAGATTGTTCACTGAATAACAATGGGAAGAATTTATAGCTAAAAAATTACTCACCAGTACAATAAAGGACATTTAGGTTCAGTTTAAATAAACGGTTTTATGTAAGAACAAGCGCTGCAGTGCCACGAGAGCTGGGAAATTTAACAAGATTTATATAGGGAAGGTGCTTTGAAAGCTCGAACTATTTATCATGGTGATTACAGGGTTATAAATCTGGCACTATTCTGAATTAAACTGGGGACCGGAATTCCAGATATGAATGAAGAAAAAGAATTATCATGACCGTAATTGTTAGGCATTATCAGAAATTGTGTTTGTTAGAGCAATTTATTTGCCATGCCACGGGCAATGTTTCATCAGGTGGTGGTCACGACATGGGGTGAAGAGAAAGAATCATGTAATGGCGCAAATGTTGCTGACAATTTGGAGAAAATCCCGGTAATGCCACAAATATTGCTGATAATACGAAGAAAATTCTTGCAATAACACAAATGTTGCTGCAATACGACGAAAATCCATGTAATGTCACAAAAATTGCTCAAAATACGACGAAAATCCCTGTAATGACACAAACATTGCTGATAATACGAAGTAAATTCGTCATTCCATCAGACCAGACGTCCGTGATCCGGTCGTGTTTTGAGATATGGTGTTGAAGCGAATATAATGGTGATGGTGCGAGAAAATCTAAGGCTGTAAAAGTAAGCATTATTGTATCTGTGCCACACTTAGGTTATTGAGTACAGTTGTTTAAATTGGTTCCTGGCAACGCAGGACAGAAGTGACTATCCAAGAATATGTCACATGGCTAGTTTCTTTTGATGTGCTCCATTTTGTCTTATTCAATTTTACTGTATTTTGTTCCATTCTATTCTGTTTCTGTGATATTCTGTCTTATTCGGTTGTGGTCGGTTTCATTTTCCATTGTTCAGTTTTATCCTATTCCATCCTGTTCTGTTTTCTTCTGTTTCTGTTCTGTCCTATTCTATCGTGTTCTGTTTTGTTCTGTTATGTTCTGTTGAATATTTTTATTCTGCCACACTAAGTATCGTTACATAATCACTGTGGATTGGCTCAATAACCACAAAACAACACACTAGTGTCAAGCAAGTTCGCTTTATCTTCCAAGTGGTCATTTCTTTGCCTCAAGCTCACTTAAGATTGGCTTTTCCTTGCTGCCATCTCTTGCTCACGGAATATTTTCAACGTTGAAATAAAATCCAATATATTCAGTACGAAAGATAACAGCACGACGGAAAATTGTTCATGTAATTATAGAGTCCCTTTTAAAATGTAGTGAAATCTTTTTCATCAAATATACTCAGTAGCAGATGCTGAAACTTCCGATAGAGAATGCAACGAATTTTTCACATTGAGCTATCGAGTCCAACTTAGGTAAGTGATCAATATTTAATACACTATGTCCCACAAAAACCCGAACCGAGTATTTATTTCGCCGCATCAGTAATACCATCATAAGAATACCATAAGCATTTAATTTCTAGCGAAATTTTCCTTCAAAATTACCCTGCAGAAAAAGTATTACTGATTATGATGGTATTGCTGATACGGGAATATAAATTCTCGGTTCGGGTTTTTGTGGGACATACTGTATTCTTTTCGTGCTTCGCACAATCCCTGAGCTCACAAAGCCGAGTAATCGCTGTGGTTCACGCATCAATTAAAAAATTACAGCCTTCTCTGAGGCAAACGAACATTGTTCGAGATATTAGAACGTATAAATTGAAAAGTACGAAAATGTTTAGTTTCTGGGCTACTCAAATTGGATTACACAAATGGAGACATATAAAAAGTTTCAGTTCCTGGTCATTGACGTAGCGAACAGTTCGATCGTAGCTTCTGTGGTGATCGTGACGAGTGCGAGAGCTGAGTTTCTTCGCATTCCCTTTCTTCTTCATGCCACACTTGATTAGTAACGGGAGAAAGTAAATTACGTATTGCTTACTGCTCGAATTTTTTTACTCCTGGCGATATTGCAACGAGAAACGAGGCTTTTTATTTTACTCAGCAGTGCTTACGGAGTCACCGTTCATTTTGCCGGTTTCTCGTACCACACGGTAGCATGCAACTCACATCACACGGTAGCATGCAACTCACATCACACGGTAGCATGTAACTCACATCACACGGTAGCATGCAACTCACATCACACGGTAGCATGCAACTCACATCACACGGTAGCATGCAACTCACATCACCCGGTAGCATGCAACTCACATCACACGGTAGCATGCAACTCACATCACACGGTAGCATGCAACTCACATCACACGGTAGCATGCAACTTATGGTATCTATGATACCATTCAAATAGATATGATTACCGGGAATGTTACTGACAGGAGATTTATAAATATATATATATATAAATTAGGCAAAATATCAAAGTGGTGTTAACTTTTGAATGTTATATACGAAACTCTACTCGAGAAATTTCTCGACATTTTCGAGGTCGAAGAAGTATATTTCCACTGGCAATACTTTTCGAATATCTCACACATTACAAAATTTTCTCTCAAATGAAATGGATGTGAATGAAGTTATCTGAAATTTTCTCAAGCTCATCAACTCACATGTAATTACAAATACTCGCACTTTTTGATACCTTGGCGATCAGCGTGGGGGCTTCTCGGGCAAAATTCCTCAACGCTTTCTCCTGCGCGTTACAAACCTTCGTTAGACGACGATTTTAGTCACCCTATTTCTCGGTCGCTGGGCGTCCAGTTGTGCCAGCGCGGCGCTTTAATATTACTTCGTAAATCTCGCCGCCTGACAATGAAGCTTACCTTTCTTTGAAAAACTCGCAAGCTCGTATTATTAGTCAACTGTGCGCACACTTCCCGACAGCAAAAATATGGACGGAACAAAGGCAGCCACCTTTCAGAGAAAGGGGGGGGAGGGCAAAGGGGAGCCGTTGGGAGGACTTTTGACTAACTTGGGGGAATGTTCGATGTTCGGCACGGTAGAAGAAACAAGGTAGGGTTAACTTGTCCTTTTTCAGCCGACCGTGTGGCAATGCTGACGTCACGGCGACGAACCAATAGCAGCGCTCATATTGCATCTGGCCACACTGTTGGCCCCAAATCTTGCTAGCCCCTACGACATGTCGCAATGGTTACGTCATGAAGTTCATTTGAAATGAAGCCGTTCTATTGGCTAGCCGAACAGAAGGTGTATTTTCCTCCATAGAAATGGCTCTACCTTGTTTCCTCTACCGTGGTAGACGTACACAACCTCACCCACCGACCAATGGAGGCGAGTTTAGGTCAACTAGTGAATCTTGAATGGAGCTACTCTTTAAGCGTAATCATGATATGTGGGAAAGAGCTAAAGCGAGATAGAATCAGATTATAATTATTTTAATTTTACTCCTGTCGGTGGTTTAAATTCCGGTAGTGCTGCTCGGTGTTTCTCCACGCTAGAAAAAAAATAACTCGGACACAATTCCCCACTCTACCCAGGTGTCGGAAATGGGAACCGGCTTGACCGGGGGTAACCGTCATGGCGTCCTGGTGTTAGTTACAAGGCATTTGAAAAACCCAATGTACAAGATGGCTTGATTGAAATAAAACATTCTTTCCTTTCTAAGTAAACATGATGATATTACTTCGTGAAACTCTGAAAATTCGCTGAAGAATGTCGCGCATGCGCATATTCCTGCGATAGCTGGTACTGCTACGGCGCGGGGTAATTTTGCATGTGTCTTTACTGCGACCGCTTGATTTTTTGTTGTGTTCCTGAAAGGTTGTGATGTTTGTAGTTGGGCTCATGAAGAGGTATGTTAGTCCCTCGTTTCCAATGACTACTCGTATTAAACCTGAAATGCAAGACCTCTGCATTACACCACAACTTGGCGTTCTTTGGAAAATTCGTCCGTATGATAAGAGGGCCGAATCTATTCAGACGACAACGAAACGTCTGTGCATTGTCAGCAATTCTCGTTACGTGATATGTGTTCGTATGGGAATAACTGAACAATTAAACATCTATAATTATTAACGTTTTCGCATTATCACTCTGACTTATTGCTTTTTACCACCTAACTTCCTGATTCTTTTAGGATAAAGTTCTGACTATCTTGAGCTCGAGAACTTGGCCCCGAATGTTTTAATTTGGTTTATCATGAAAGTTTTGTAAATCAGAGCATTTCCTGAGAACAGATGACCAAAAATTTTCTTGAGACATATCGTATTAAATGTCTGGATGGACGGTAGTACACCAGTCTAATTTCAACACTTTTATGAGTTGATTTTTTTGGTGACAGTGGCTTGTGCTTGGTCATTAAGAATCACATTTTTCTGTTGGTGGGGGTTTATTTTCTCAAATAATTTCACTCCTGCCCTAAAACTGCTGATAACATAGGTTAGTCTTTATTATCTGCCATTTGAAAATTTGTACATAAAATATCGGGGATTTTAATTGCACATCAGATGACTTGCATCGTTTGCATGAGCTCGCATGTGAGAATCATCAATTATTCACTTGCACATGAAATTCATACGAATGCATTCATATGAATAAGCTGACATTCATTTGAATAAGCTCACATTCATTTGAACAAGCGGACATTCATACGAATAAGTTGAAATTCATATGAATACGTTGACATTCATACGAATAAGTTGAAATTCATACGAATTAGTTGAAATTCATATGAATACGTTGACATTCATACGAATAAGTTGAAATTCATACGAATTAGTTGACATTCATACGAATAAGCTGACATTCATCCGAATAAGTTGACATTCATCCGAATAAGCTGACATTCATACGAATAAGTTGAAATTCATATGAATACGTTGACATTCATACGAATAAGTTGAAATTCATACGAATTAGTTGACATTCATACGAATAAGCTGACATTCATCCGAATAAGTTGACATTCATCCGAATAAGTTGACCCCGCGGTAGCATGCATTCATTTGAATAAGCTCACATTCATTTGAACAAGCGGACATTCGTTCGAATAAGCTGACATTCATACGAATAAGTTGAAATTCATATGAATACGTTGACATTCATACGAATAAGTTGAAATTCATACGAATTAGTTGACATTCATACGAATAAGTTGCAATTCATATGAATAAGTTGACATTCATACGAATAAGTTGAAATTCATATGAATAAGTTGACATTCGTATGAATAAGTTTACATGACATTCAGATGAATAGAGTGAAATACCTAAAGTTCGCAGCTCTTCAATGAATTCGTCACTGAAACTGATTTTTTTTATTTCGCTCATGACAGATCTTTATACATGCTGGTCAACAACGAAATCTAATAGGTCGTTCGTGGTTTGTTCTTAAGTAAAGTTAGCTGAAATATTATCTGAGTGAGAGCCAGTGAACGGCGTTGATACTAAAATACTTCTTCATCATAATACTTCGATAATTCAGCATTAACTTAATACTTCAGTACCTCAATACTCCAACTTCAACTTAATACTTCAGTACCTCAATACTCCAACTTCAACTTAATTCTTCAATACTTCAACTTAATACTTCAATACTTCAACTTAATACTTCAATACTTCAACTTAATACTTCAATACTTCAACTTAATACTTCAATACTTCAACTTAATACTTAAACCCTTCAACTTAATACTTCAACTTAATACTTCAATACTTCAACTTAATACTTCAACTTAGTACTTCAACTTAATACTTCAACTTAATACTTCAATTTAACACTTCAATACTTCAACTTAATACTTCTTCAGCTAAAATTTACTGAGTGAAGATTTCTCAACTTTGAATCCCTCGTGCTTGGTTGACTTCAATAACCAATAGCAGCAATAACCGATCATCCAATCCAGTGATAACAGAATGACTGTTTGTTCTTTGGGCTGATCGGTGAGTCATTGGCCCGGTGCATCAGATCGATCCCTGCAATCTGGCAGAGCTTCAGATTGACTTGTGGGCGAATCACAGGCTGTCGGGTCTTTTAAGACAGTCATTATGCTATCACGAATGGCTCATGTCACGCTCTGGCTTATCGTGACGGCTTGTTTTTGTGATGAACACGCACTACTTATCATCACTCCGTGTGGTGACCTCCTATCTGCATGCTTATATTCATGTTTAATGAGGTTTTTTCATGTCGTGTTTTCTTTTCATTCATGTTTTTTGTACGTCTCTTAAAACTTGAAGTTCTCAGTGAGGTTCTCAATGAATGAAGTACAAAATTTTATGAGTTCATTTTTTTCATGTCATATTTTCTTCATTCATGTTTTTTGTAAGTCTCTTAAAGGAAATACAAAACAGAGTAAAATACCAGCCTTATTGGAAACAATGAGCCACCCAACATAACGTAGTTATGAGGCACTGAACAGAATTGCTGAGCTGCCTGAAGACGACAGCTTAATTTTCTGAATAAAACTATTTTAACGTAGCTTTTAAGCAACAGGACTGGCTATCTTTAGGAGTAGCAAGAAACGAAATGATAATCAAATTCCCTAAATAAAACTGCTAAAATAAATGGTGTTGAGCTCTCTTCACAAAACTACTAAGTTTCTTACGAAATTTGTTGAACCATCAAAACAGAAATGCAGAATATACCGAGTAAAATTATTTAATTCACTAAACGATCTGCCAAAAAATGGATTAACACACGTACATGCTGGTCTTTTAAAATATACTCTTAAGCCGACGAAATGTACTGTTAAAATTAACGCACACCTACAGTATATATTTACGGTGAAAGTAGTCGAAGAAATGTGCACTGTGAACTAATTTAAGTTCTCTTCATGGAATTTATACCATCTTTTTACTGAGTATCTCGTATTTTTCGTCCGGAATTATATTTTAAGGAAGATTCTCTTTGGCAATTACGTTGCCAAGTTGAAATTTGCAAAGATCGTGTGCGTTAGAATGAAAACAGCACAAACTAATACTACATGAAAGATTTTAACTGATTTGAACTAGAGAATTGCAGATCGAGACTCGAAAATACTATTTTAAATTAAAGAGAAAACTAGTAGTGGTAAAAAACACCATGAGTGTTAATGAAATAATAAATTCCAAGTTAAGTGTCGCTCTGCTCCCGGATAATGAGTTTACATTTGAGCTCGAATGCTGCTTACACGGTCCGTCAGGTGCGAAGTTTTTATCCAGTGTCCACAAAAAATGCTCCACTGACCGATGTATTTCTGCATGACACCAGAACCATAAATCGGAATTAAACTGTTGAATGGCTCCGGTATCACGTACACATATATCGGTCAGTGGATACATTTTTTGGGCACACCCTGTAGAGTATACAGTATGTCCGGCAAAAACCCGAACCGAGTGTTACTTTTCCCGTATCAGTAATACCATCACAAGAATGCCATAAGCATTTAATTTCAAGCGAAATTATGATGGTATTACTGATACGGGTATTCTTATGATGGTATTACTGATCCGGGTATTCTTATGATGGTATTACTGATACGGGTATAAATGCTCGGTTCAGATTTTTGTGGGACACTCTGTACATATTTGGGGAGGGAACTCAGCGGAACGCGGCAAATTTGCCTTGCGGTTCCACTGCAATTTCCTCATTTTATTGACTTGCCGACCGAGTGTGTGACCGTCCCCATCAGCGTGCATGATTCGCTTGTCTGTCCCAAACGCTCGCATTTCACACATCGCTTCCGATCATTTTCCCATGAATACCTAATCCTGGAAATGAAAAGTAATCGTCCAAGTCTTATTTAGCATTCATGGTCCCGTATTTCTGAGAATGCTACACCGGGACTCTTGTCAGATTAAATGCACGATCGTCGATACGATGAGCTCCCTCGAGTTGATTCTTTCGCGTTCATTTCAAGGAGATCTGGACAGTGATTGCTGCCACTTGAACGTTGTTTTATTGTCTCCGCTGTAGCTTAAATCCGGTGAGCGATCGATCGACTCCGACAGAATGCAATAAGTATGGAAGCTTCGTCGCTCAATTTCCGTTATGAGAGCCCTAGTGTGGACAAAATGCAAATTAACATTGTTCTATTTCAATAAAAGTCTTTTCTTTTGGAGTTGACTGTTCCTGCTGGAGTGCGTTATTGAAGAGTGAATGAGTACCGTAACTTGAGTGTAAACACATTCAACGGATAGCATCAATTCGGACCGTGTTATGCAGTATATCCCACAAAAAAATCCGAACCGAGTATTTAGTTTCCCGTATCAGTAATACCATCATAAGAATACTTTAAGCTTTTAATTTAAAGCAAAATTATGATGGTATTACTGATACGGGAAAATAAATACTCGGTTCGGGTTTTTGTGGGACATACTGTATAGAACGATTGATATAGATTTAGTATTGCGAGTACGCTCGTGCCTGAATGTTGAACACACTACATAAATGCGTCGTTACCTGTCGCTCACTTTTGAGCTCCGTATAGTACACTTTGGAGCCCTATAGAGCACTGGTGTACGCGGCCCGCCAAAAATGACGGCCGGGATTTAATATTTTCCTTGAATAAATCCTCCAGATGTGGATGCCAAACAAATATATCCATCCCAACAGTACCCGTCATTAAAATACTCTTGTACTTGTGCACTGGTGAAACTCGTATCACAGATACGGTCATTGAGCGTCCTTGTGAGCGTCACAGACACACGGAAGAAGCGGACACCAAACAAATAAATAAACACATTAAGGGTGTTATTAGGCAAGATACTTGGGGAGGAAGCGCTATAAAGGGTAACTTGTGTTGTTCAGAAAGTAATACGTACTCTTTGAGGAAATGCAAAACGATTTTTACCTCGTCACCTTTGCTGCATCTGTGCAGAAGAGCGCCTCCTCATCGTCTGCGTCCCAACAAAATATTGCATCTGGTCGGTGTAGGAAAGCAAGATTTCAAGAACATGTCATCGAACTCCAAAGGCGCATAATTCTAACCTGACAAAGAATCTGCCGAAGAAGGAACGCCATTCGTCCCGTCATTATTTACGGAGCATTTCTGCTAAATTGCACTGGCTTAGACCGCATGCAGGAAGTGCTTAAAAAATTGTTTTTCTTTCATTTGTTTTCCACCTTTGGTTTTAAAAACTTCCAGATGGTATTGGTCAAACGGGTCCAAAATATGCAACTCAACCTATATTAAACTCTATCTTCAGTTTCAAAAACTTTCATGGAGGAAATAATATGAAACTCAACCTATACTGAACTCCATCTTTAATTTCAAAAACTTTCAGAGAGCAAAAATTTGCAACTCAACCCATATTAAACTCTCTTCACCGATGATTTAAAAAAAATGAAAACTTTAGCGATATCGTATGGATTCCAGGAACACGTTGGCAGCAAACGGTAATGCAAGACTTGAATCACAGCAACGAGCCTTGCTTTGATCACGACGCACTTGTGCCAGCGTCACAAATATTCGCAGTGCCGAAACCAAATCAATGGGAACCTCGAGTTCGTGGCGCTCGGGAACAAGAGCAAGCGCTGCACCCAGGAATTTCTCCGTCGTAAAGTGCCCGAAAGTAGAACAAACTTTTTGTAAGCTCTTGATACCTTGTTAGTTGCGATCGACATCGTGGTTCGGACCACAGAACGGCAACTTTGGGGCACTTGCATCCAAGTTCGTTGGCCCGGTCTTTTTCCTGCGCAACGAAAGGGCGATTTTCCATCAATACCTTTGTTCGGTGTCTGGACGATACTTAGACACGCACAGCACTGAGAACATGTGCCAAATTATTTTGTGGATCAAAGTCTCGAGCAGCGTGATAAAGGCACTTATATCTTAGAATAGGTCAGGAATGGTGTTAATTTGAACCTTGTCAAGTGTCTGTAAATATATAAGTTACGATGAGTTAGCTTTTTCTAATTTTTGTTGCTGCTGTTTGAAGCGATGCTGTTTAAGCTAAGTCTGCCCATTCCTTATGAAGATTTCGGCTGGAATAGAAAAACAGCTACTAACTAAATTCATCCAATTCTGAGCCAAAATATGCCAAATTTCCCGCAAAAAGTTTTTGCCACTGTTTAAACACGGTAGCAAAATTTGAATTTATTTCATTTTTTAAAGCATGAAATTCAAAACCTCAAAGAATAACATCCTATGCTCTAATGTTCTGACAACTTGCTTGAATAATATAGAGCTCAAGTGGAATTATAAAAATGTTTTCTTTTTGAGCAACGGTGAAATGGGGTCCTCACATTCGTCTCGTTAGATTTAAAGTCGCTTATTTTGAAGTCGTATCCATTCAGTCTACGACTGGAAGAAACTAATTAAAACGCTTTAATTGCCGCCTTCATTTTGTTTCATAATCGAACTAAGTTCTCATTGTTTATTAATTTTTCCTCAATGTAAGTTAAATAGACTTTAGTTGAATCATGCTCTCAAGTTAAATTTCTACTATTATGTATCTTCAGTAGTAGAATTTGAAAGTTATGCAATAATTACATCGAGGATTTTGGCGAGAACTGCAAGGGTTAACTGATACACTGTGTTGTGATGCGTAGAGTCACCAGCGTGATACACTGTGTTGTGATACACTGTGTTGTGATACACTGTGATACACTGTGTTGTGATACACTGTGTTGTGATACACTGTGATACACTGTGTTGTGGTTCGCAGAATTACCAGCGCAGACAGTTTCCGGCCGACACGGCGTTACGCCTTGCAGTTGCGGTGGCGATATTGCTTGAGGCATTATGACTTTTTCCTCCGACCTTGCCACAACGCTCCACAGCATTGACCTAAAGAAGACTATTTAAGTGAATCGCGCGCATGAGTGCATGAACAAAACAAACAATAGGTTTCGTTTTGTAGAAGTCTCATTCACAAAAAAAAACGAAACATTTAGTACAAAGTTCTTAATTCTTGCTTGTCCCTGTCCACAGTAAGAATCTCTCTGCACTAGGCTATTAAATTCATAATCCATTTATGTTAATTTCAGGTAAACGTACAAATTGGAAGACTGTTCTGAGCACTGCAGATGGAGATATTTGCGATTCCATTTAGTGAAACCTTAATCGAGCGCACGTACGAACGAACTTCGAGGCATTTTTCTCGCATTGAGTTGAATCGAGGATTTTAATTCAATGAAGTATTTTGCTGGTCGATGAAGTTGCCTTAATGGACGTGTTTTGAGGCGAGGGAGCCGTGTGAGGGGAGAGGCGGAGTGAGGCAGGCGCATCAGCCATGCTGCATAAACACCTCATTTCTTGCCCCCCGTGAGGGAAGCGTACGGTATTGGACACATCGTTCTTGTCTTGAACTGGCTTAACGTCCGCATTTTGTACTCACATTACCGTTATCACAACCACCATCCTTAACCCTTTAACGTCCGCATTTTCTCCTCATATTACCGTTATCACAACCGCCATCTTTAACTCTTTAACGGTCTCATTTTGTACTCATATTACCGTTCTCACAACCACCATCACTAACCCTTTAAAGTCCGCATTTTGTACTCATATTACCGTTATCACAACCACCATCACTAAACTGGCACCGGCATCATGTAGTCACCGACATTACAACGAGGAAGTGACTGCCACTCGACAATGAACTTCGAAGAACACATTAGGGCACAAATTTCACAAGGAATAAAGTATATTAGAGCCGTTTATGAAATGGATTTTGAAATTCACTGAGAGGGTAAAAGGCTCTATTACCTGTTCTTTTAGTTCTCTTGCTTGTGTGCCTCGGAAAAAAAGATCTACATCTCACCAAGAATACATTTCCGCATGCTTTTTCTGCCTTCTTTCATAATTTTTCTTTTTCTTCCGCATACTTCTTCTGGCTTGCATACTGCTAGCATTCGGCGAGCCTGGTGTATGTCATCCTTCATGTTGGATATTTTCTCCAAGATTTCCTTTATGTTGCTTGTTTTCTCCGAGGATGTTCTCTCCATATAACATTCAACAAGAGTTCACCAATTTGTACGCAGCAGAATATTTTTCATGATAACCACTATACATCGAACAACTGTCCCTTATTGAAGGTATTTTTTTTCGCACCCATGATTGTGTGTGCTACCCTCAATTTTTTAATGATGATTAATTCTATTTTAATTACTAACGACTCTTCGTATAACGATACCCTCAAGATGAGACACTCTCCTGTCTCATCACACAGACGCTGCTGTATTTTCTCCTCGGAATGTAGATGTTGTTGATCGGCGCGGCTCAGCCAAACTACATTAGTATTTTTCTTCATGAGTGTTTTTGTGCGCGCGAGTTAGGGATTTTTGTGACGGGGGGACTGGATGCGAGGAAGCGCGGTGGTTTGGCATCTATTTGAAGTGCAACAGCTACTATTGTTTAAAGCGTAACTGCTGCTTCTGTTTACTGTACACTGCAACAGTTGCTCACATTTACACTGCAACAGCTGCTTCTGTTTACGCTGCAACAGCTGCTTCTGTTTACACTGCAACAGCTGCTTCTGTTTACACAGCAACAGCTGCTTCTGCTTACACTGCAGCAGCTGCTTTTGTTTACACTGCAACAGCTGCTTCTGTTTACACTGCAACAGCTGCATCCATTTTCTGTCTTCTGGGAACATTTCATGGAGTGAGGACCCGCCCTTGTAGCTCAGTGCTGTCTTGCGTTGTAGAAGTTATGACGCTTCTGAAAATGAGGGATTAAAGCGTGGACCTGGCCTATAGTTAACGATCATTTATTTGACATTTTCCTAATTTTAGTAACTCTTCCCTTAAGTCAGAGCACACAGAGCAGAGCGTGCGTACGAGCGTCTGTGTGAGAGCATACAACACACACAACACACCCACACCACACTCACCGCACAACGGAGCGTAATATGAGAACACACACACACAACACACTACACAACACCACACAACACACACACACACAGCAGGGGTACGATGCAATATTCAGGAGCCAGCAGCAGCCAGGACTGCCAATGAGGCACACGACACTAACAGATGGACCTTTGCATCCGCCCACCTTCCCTACAAATATAAAAAAGAAAAACAAAAAAATAAACATCAACCAAACGAGGTTCCTGGAGAGTGCCGATCAGATCCTATGATTCTCCCTATTTTCTGATTACACATGTTACTTTTAGCGTGATTAGACTCTAATTACACGTATGACTTTTAGCGTGATTAGACTCTAATTCCACGTATAACTTTTAGCGTGATTAGACTCTAATTACACGTATGACTTTTAGCGTGATTAGACTCTAATTCCCCGTATAACTTTTAGCGTGATTAGACTCTAATTACACGTATAACTTTTAGCGTGATTGGACTATAATTTTTCCGTACCTAAGAGAATTCACGTCGTTTAATGTCTTATAACGTCATCAGGGCCTAAAAAACTGTCTATCCATTCCTTCTTGCTAAGGAGGCTCCAGACAGCCGTGCTTGAATTTTTCATCAATTAGCATTCTGTGTTTGAAATCTTCTTGCTAAGACCTTCGGTGTCTGCATCTCTTATGGATGAAAGGAGTTCCGCTCGGCGGATGAAGAATATGATTTACCCTCGTCTAAAGTTCCGTTATTTTCGTTCAGTGTTTTGCATTTACGCTCCGCCTCCCTCGTGCTGCTGTTGACAAAGTTGTGGCGAAAGAATCGGATCTTCTCTGACAAGTTTTAATCTCGCGGCTCCGGGGCTTTAAGGTCTGCACTCGATAAGTCCTTCTTTATTATGAGTACGTAGTTCTCCGACCGCCTAAAAATACCGTCCCAATGATGGCTTTGCGTTTGAGACCATCCAAAATACTCAATGATTCGCCAGCTTTAGGGGATGCTCAATAATACCCATTGAAATCACGGCTCTCGGCTTCACAAGGAATGTTAAATGCAAGTCTTGAGTCCGCTGAAAAATATTCCTTCATGTTCAGCGCTTCGACTGCATCTGAGGTTTGTGCGTCGTGGTCAGTTTGTCGTGAAATGAGCTCTATGGCGTTGATAATTTCTCTTTGAAATTTTGAATGTTCGTGTGGCTCTTATTCGCTGAAGTGGTCGATGACGTATTTTTCATTAGGAAGCAATTCAAACGTTGTATCCTAGAACGAGTACAAAACTCGGGCTCGTCACGTCAGAGATAAAGATACAGTAAAACTGAGATAATTCTGTTTCTTATCGAATCAAACTATAACTTTTATTTCAAACGAAAAAATTGTAAAGATTCCTGCGATAAATGACACTTTAGTTTCGATTTTTGGAAAGTTATTTGAAAGTTCTCCACGACGGTTGTTTGCCGCCTCACATGTCTCACGCGGATTAGGGAAGTTTCTTGTAGAGCGAACGGGACGAAAATATCTTGGTTTCAGGTCATTGAAATGTTTTCTGCTGCAGTTGTGCGAAAAATAGCATTGTGGTAATTTTCAGAGTTACCGTAGCCACCATGGGATGTGTTTGGCTAGAAAGGTTTAGCTCGTGCAATAATACTTGCTGGTTTTCAGCAATGAGTGCTCTTCAAATGTAAGTTGTAGTGGGACACAGTGACTCAATGTCATTTTAAAGAGACACAATGTTATTGTAGTGGGACACAATGTTATTGTAATGAGACGAAATATTATTGAAATGTGGCTCAATTTTTTTGTAATGAGACACAATATTACTGAAATGAGACACCATGTTATTTGTAGGTCGTATCATGCTGTATTGTACGGGGTGCTGGAAACATTGAAGCTTAATTTTATTTTAGATATTACGATAAGGTTTAAAAACAGTCACAACATTCAGAGGGATGTTTCTTTAGTCTTGATTCCTTACAAAATGCAAACTGGTATCAAACTATCAGAATGTAATGAAAACTGTAGCATTCTCTGCATCACGTGGTTTTAATTCTTTACAAAATGCAGACTGGTATCAGACTGTCAGAATTTGATTCTTGATTCTTCTCAAAATCCAAATTGGCATAAATTTATCAGAATTTGATGAAAACTGAAGAATTCTTTGCATCATGTAGTCTTGATTCTTTAGAAAATGCGAACTGGGATCAAACTCAGAATTTAATGAAAACTGTAGCAATCGCTGCACCATGTATTGATTTGAAATTTAGTAACATTGCCTTATCACAAAGTTGGTCTCCCCTTGGAAACACGCCAGTGGGTCGCCCCCCAAGGCAGTTCTGTGCTACTTCTGAGCCTGGATTTGTTTCTAAAGGAGCTTGTTTATGAAGTCCAAAGTTCCTGAAATGATGAGTTAAGAAACTCCTCGCGAAATGAACTTCTTCCACATCACTTTTGTAAGCTTATATTGCGCAGTGAGAAGCACTTTTCTTGAAGAACGACGCGTTGACTTCGAGTTTATTTTTTTGATATTAGGTCAAAAGTTACTTTATTTAGTATTAAGATAAAGTTTAGATAAAAGCGTTTAGCATTTAGGCGAACGCCGCTGGTATTCACTGAACAGTTTGATCAATATTGGTTTCTCTTTTGATAGATTAAATTTGACGATTTTTCTTCAATGGCCGTGTTATATCCTTTAGTCTATGTAGATATCATCTAAAATAAATTTTGCTCATCGTATTTCTCTTTGTAAATTCCCTTGAAGTTTGCTATAATCTCTATTAGATGCATGTTTCGAGGGAAGATTTTCAGTACATATTTTTACCTCGAAGTTAAAACTTGCCCCAAGACAAATTTATTTATTAATTTTTGTTTATTAATATTCCTCACAAATATTTTGTTATTAATTTGCTCGCTTTCACATAGTTTCCTGAGATGCGTAGACGTGTAGTGTGTGTAAGACATTAAGGGCAGTAGCATGACTACACACTGTAGGACATTAAGGGCAGTAGCATGACTACACACTGTAGGACATTGAGGGCAGTAGCATGACTACACACTGTAGGACATTGAGGGCAGTAGCATGACTACACACTGTAGGACATTAAGGGCAGTAGCATGACTACACACTAGGACATTAATGGCAGTAGCATGACTACACGCTCAGTAGGGGATGCCTAGAATGCCAGGTCCGGGGCTGCCCAGAATGGCAGGGACGCGCTGGCATTTTTAGTAGGTATTGCATTATCGGAGCGAGGCTGCAATGAGGCGGTAGTCGGGAGCATGATGGCATTGTATCGCTATTAGCGAAGCAATATTGGCAGATACAAGCCTCCAGGATCGCTGCCTCTTGGCTAAGTTTCGACAAAGTTGGAGCTCGCTAAGTTTGGCGCTGTTTAACTTGTCGCCGAAACGCTGTGTTCTGCGTGATTGATATCTGAACGCAGATGCTGCTTCTGCAGCACTTCGTGACCGTGTTTCCTGCAACTACGGAACGGAAATGTTGCTGTTGAAATGTTGGTGGACGGAAATGTTGATGTTGCAGGTGTTCGGTGTAGGCCACATCCTTTGATGTTGCTTCTGGGGTGGTACTAGGACATCGCTTCCTGATGTGTCGTTGTCTTGTTGAAGTTGTTTTAATGCCCCGAAATTTCTGAAACGTCTTTGAAAAACATGACTCTTTTCTCACTTTCGTGGTGCTGTAATACTTTGCAGTTTGTGAAACATCTTTGAAAAACTTGAAAATCTTTTCGGACTTTTGTGATTGTGTAATACTTTGTAATTTGTGAAACGTCTTTGAAAACTTGAAACTTTTTCCTAACTTCTGTGATCTGAAAGCAATTTATTTCGCCTGAATAAATTTACTTAGCCCTATGAAAAAATCGAAATTTTCCCTGAAAGAAAAACTAAATATGTGACGAAACTTTTGTGGAAGGCTGAGAGTTATTTTCATGTAGCATTTAAACGATAAATGTTCACATGATTCAATGCAAAATGCAATATTAAAACTTAAAATTCATCATAATTTCTTATTGCCGACAAGAGACTTGAAGTTGCACTAAGAGATGATCTTCATGGTCTGATGTGAACATCAAATACTCAAAGCTGTGACATTTTCTTGTTGCATGAGAAAACTTGAAAATGATGGACTAGCTGAATAATGGTCTAGTTAAATTAAATATAACAGACTAGTTATATTAAAAATAATCCACTTACTAAATCTGTCATGAAATTTAAGTAATCTTGCGAATTTGCTACATAAAATTAGAACAGAATTGTGAAAAGGCATTTCACTTATTCCATAAATTGAGTTGTTTTGAGAGGGGGAGCGACGATTGGAAAGTAAAGAGCATTTATTGCTTCTGTTAATGTTTAGGAATGAATATCTCATAATGCTCCAGTGAGAAATTTGGCGCTGAGTTTGATCATTCTAGAAGATGCTCATCACAGTCACCTTACTCGTATGAACTCGCTATTGTGGTGCATTTCGTTCGACAAAATCAAAAAGAAATCAATACTCTAATAAGAGCGGTGTCTGTCAGTCTGTCTGTCCGAAACCAGCCTGCTGTGTGTGATGAGCGTATCTGTGATACAAGCCTCATCAACTCCACAATTTCCAGCGTATTAATCCATCACATTCGAGTAGGAATGAATATCATTTGAATTCTTAGAAAATAAGAACTGGTTTCACATGATTTGTGGAACATTATCATACATTTTTGACGGGCCGTGTGCACTCGGCCTCATCAACTCTCGAGAGATTGAATTTTTTACTTCTTACGGCCTTTCTTTCATTTCGCCTTATTTCTCATTTCGAATAAAGAAGGATGGACTAGTTATTATAAAAAGGGAAACTTCCCTCCCAAAGATAAGCGTAACATTGGGAATTTTATTGCGTCGTCATTTTTATTTTCTGGGTCAAAATTTCCAGCGCTGAATGACATTGAGTATTGTTCAGACAATGCGTGAAGGATGAGAAACAGTTGAAATACTAGGCGAGTGAATAACTGGAAATGAAGAAAAAGAGCAGTGGTAAAAGTTTCTTATTTAATTGCATTTCTAATCCCGTTTTGCTCATTGATAATCGGGTACTTTGTTAGAAATCAATGCCCTTTAGTCGAAATTGGTCAAAAATCGGAGACTTAGTTATAAAACAGTACCCTTTAGCCATAATTGGTCGAAAATCATGAAGTACTTGCCGAGAAATAATATCTCGCTGAAGTGCAGCGAGGAAAAAGTTGTAGGCTGAATGCTTCGAGGAAAAAAAGTCATTACTCATCACAGCTGAAGGGATCAAATTTATCAGCATGAAAGAATTCCAAAAGGCGACGGGCATTTTAAGAACTGACATGAATGAGGCTGAAAACATTGTACTGTACTTGGTCGATTGCAAATCCCACATTTAGAACTGGCTTTGTTCATCAAAGAAAAGCTTCGTAATTCCCAAATTTGCGAATCCATAGCATTTTTTCTATCCTTTTCCTTCTTATTAGACTCGCAAACACAATAAAAATCGCGTTTTCACGAGCGATGTGCCATTTCTTTTCTTCAAGCAATGTTTTGCAAATTTTGTTTTTCAGCCCATCTGTTGACGACAACAAAGCGCGTGTTTAGGTTTAAAAAGTTACGAAGATCCTACCCACAGCGCGTTACACTTTGTCATTTCCAATTATCATGACAAAATTGTACGTGTGTGACGCATCGATCGCGGTTTTGCTTTGAATTCGCTGCCGTCGCAGTGAGTGACGGCAGAAAGAAACGCCGCGAGCTGTTCATGGCGGTCACGAACGTTTTTTTGTTCAATATTCAAGTTGCGAAACAGGAATAGAATTGCAGATGCTCGTCACAAAGTGCTCTTTTGTCGTGGTGACTTGCATTATCCTGCTGTCGTGCATGCAGGCCTTCAAGCCCTTTTGTTTCTTATTTATTTTATGTGTCGTTTTATTCTTTTTATTTCATTCTAACGCGTTATACCACACGCCACACATGTGACACCACACGCCACACATGTGACACCACACGCCACACATGTGACACCACACGCCACACATGTGACACCACACGCCACACATGTGACACCACACGCCACACATGAGCTCTTTTCGATGAAATTAGCGTCTGCAGAATTTTTTCTGATTTAATTTCAAAATTTGGCCCTTTTGAATTTGAATTTGGGTCAAATTTGGAAACTTGAGCAAAACAGTCAATTTGACATTCATGCGTCATCACTAAATTCTTACTCAGTCGGTGTGCGTTGTTGGACAAGAAAATAGATCATTATAAAGAATGTGATGTTGGGTATTTCTCCCAGGAGGAAGATGTGCGGTGCCGAGTTGGAAAATGGGTGGGCCTTCATTTTCTTAAACTAGAATGAGAATCTTTGATTGTTTAGCGGACCGTCTTTTTTTGGTTTACTGCTCTATTGTTTTTCGACACCTATGACTTTCTATTTCAACATTGTTCTTCTTACATGAACTTCTAATCGCTGTTTCTACGCGCAGGGGATCTGGTCTGGGACGACTTTTCTTGTTCCCTTAACGCAAACTAAATGGTGCTTTCATCCTTCCTCTCTTTGGAACACTTTGCTGTAGTTAGTGAGGTTTTGAGCTAACTTATAACTCAATCTAATGATGGCTATCTTCCCGACAGAGCTTATAGTCTTGCAGAGAGATGTTAGAAAAACTAAAATTAACACACGTACAAATAAGTCAAATGTCTCCTTGTTATGTATAATATACGCACATAACACGGCATACGTCTCCTTGGTATACAAATAATACATGTACACCACAAGTTTTAACTCACGTTATTTAGAACACATGTGCACAACTAGGTAAATCTTTCTTTGTTGTATACGTTTATATACAAAAAGTAACGACGGCTGAGAGTGTTTCTGTCGCTTCTGCGAGATTGCTCTTTTAGTTTGGCAAGATGTTGTTCGGTTGAATCTACTCACAAGTTGGATTTCGTGGAGCATTTCATGCGAGAATATTCTGCGCATCGTCGTTAGTGAGATTTTTCGCTGAGGCTCTGGTATAGCATCAGAATCGTTTTTCAAAGTTTGCATCTTTTTCAAAGGAAGGAAAATCATTTTACCCTGCGAAATCGGAAACTTTCCTCCTCAACCAGTACACTGAAAATTACACATCGCTGCATCATTCCCAGTCTAACTTTTTCGCCGGACCATGTATGTTCTTCGCCACCCAAGCGATTTAATTACTTGGACGCCGAAAAATATGCATGAAGGCAGCGAAAAAGTTAGACTGGGATTGCAAGATTGCCATAACTCAAAAATTTCAAGTACAGAGTTACAATGTTTATAAGAATGTTGAATTAATTATGCGTCTTATGGCAGTAAAGTCGTAAGTCTAAGTGCATTTTTGGCCGAGAGATGGCGTTGGGAAGGTTTTTAGTCTAGATTAAAATCTCGGTTCATTTTGATTTAGATACTTTCAATGCTTCTCCTGAAAAAATCTCAAAATTTGAGTTGCGACAGTCTTCCAATGATGTAGCGATACGTACATTTATTCTCAGCTATCCGCTGCATTTGCCGCAGTAGCTTTTGGTTCCTCGCTTGTATATGTGTTCTAAAATACGTTGCGAAAGAAATAAGATAGTTCTGACCCCAACCAAAATATGGAATTATTTTGAAAAGTTGATGAGCTATAAGGCTTCTCTTTGATGCACAACGAAAGGTTTTAAAACGCCATTATCGTCGCTTTTTTTATAAGTACAATATTTTCAATCATTGTTTCTTTCAATTATGGGAATACCGCATGCGTAAGATTTGGGTGGCCTCAGAAAAAGGATGAGATTATTCGACCGGAAAATCTTCCGTGGACGAAGATTGTGATTTGAGCGTCAGCGTACCTTCCCTATTACGTTCTGAGTGTTTGTTTCCACATCAGGTACTCTAAAGGGCTGTGCAACGCTCTCACTGAAGCAAAAGATAACGCAATAATTCAATGGACATGAGACAAAAGCATGAGATTTAAGCATCATCTGTGCTCTCACTGAAGCAAAAGATAACGCAACAATTTAATGAAAACGAAACGAAAGCACAAGATCTAAGCATCACATTTGGACACGCCTCCCATTTGCGTAGTATGATAATACACTTCATGTATCAACTTTATTGAAAGTAAACTATTTGTTCTTCTTTTTTTCTTGTTGTAAGCGACAATTTTGTGCCAGCTCGACGCATTGTCTGCCTGTGACAGCCTGGGCTCCTGCAATATATTCAGTGAATTAAAACTTGTTGCCGTCGGTAATTGACTTCTAAATGGTTTTTCCCAACAGTTGATGCTCATCTCGCATATTTTGGAGCTCGTAAGGAATCTTGATACGTTCTGAAGGGGCTCACCGTGAGCAATTTGCATCGCACCTTAAACTGCTGAGTGACTTTTGTGAACTAATAGTGCAAGTTGCTCCCCTTTTGTCTTAAAATATGCAAGTGTGTTGTGCTTCGGGCTTGAGCAAAGCTTATCCACTTCTAAGATGATGTTCAACGCATTTATTTGCGTTATGAGCAAAACTTTGTTCGAGCGACCAAGAAATAATATTACTGAAACCAAAGAATAGTCATCGAATTGATTTGGGTATAATGAACTTTGCAAAATCCAATAGTTTCTTGGTGCATAACCTGATTTGAATTATTATAAGAGACAATGCATGAGAAGTTGAGGGTTGCCTGAAAGTCGTAGGGAAGTTGAGGGTTGCCTGAAAGTCGTAGGGAAGTTGAGGGTTGCCTGAAAGTCGTAGGGAAGTTAAGGGTTGCCTGAAAGTCGTAGAGAAGTTAAGGGTTGCCTGAAAGTCGTAGGGAAGTTAAGGGTTGCCTGAAAGTGGTAGGGAAGTTAAGGGTTGCCTGAAAGTCGTAGAGAAGTTTAGGGTTGCCTGAAAGTCG
>JACJUY010002487.1:0-13709 GCA_014220935.1 Platorchestia sp. MABIK | reverse complement strand
TAGGGAAGTTAAGGGTTGCCTAAAGTCGTAGGGAAGTTAAGGGTTGCCTGAAAGTCGTAGGGAAGTTAAGGGTTGCCTGAAAGTCGTAGAGAAGTTGAGGGTTACCTGAAAGTCGTAGGGAAGTTAAGGGTTGCCTGAAAGTCGTAGGGAAGTTAAGGGTTGCCTGAAAGTTGTAGAGAAGTTTAGGGTTGCCTGAAAGTCGTAGGGAAGTTAAGGGTTGCCTGAAAGTCGTAGAGAAGTTAAGGGTTGCCTGAAAGTCGTAGGGAAGTTAAGGGTTGCCTGAAAGTCGTAGAGAAGTTTAGGGTTGCCTGAAAGTCGTAGGGAAGTTAAGGGTTGCCTGAAAGTCGTAGAGAAATTAAGGGCTACCTGAAAGTCGTACAGGTTCAAGTAATGTCGCTCGAAATCGTCAGTGAGATTTTGAGGAGCGTCTTGAATTATGAGACCTGAAATGATTCAAATCAATATTATGTTTTTGGTGTGCGAGGGCGAACATAACAAGATCTTCACAATCTTCCAAAGTAAAATGAGTTTTAAAACATCATGAAGATAGAATTTCTGCAATCAAAATTTCCCGAGTAGTTAAACAAAACGTTCATTTTGTTCAGCAGTTCATAAATCTTTGTGATTAGATAAGTAAAAAATTGCTAGGGAGTAATTTTCTAGCTGTGGAATGAAGAACAATGGGACGGAATATTCTGGGTGTCAAACAGTTCGTCACTTTTTTGGAAAATCCGTTGATGTGTAAAAGTGGATGTCTTTAAAACGCGTTTACTGCTATTTCCCCCACAAAACTCTGTAATCGAACATAAATCGCTCGAGCTACAGGGCGGGGCAAATCAAATGCCCGAGTTTTGAAAGGAGCGCAACGGCTGTGGTGGTGGTGGTCAGATGTGTGTGGTCACCACCATCTTCCCGATGCCATCTTCACAAAGTGAGCACACAAGCGGCATTGTATATTGAGTCAAATAAAACAACAAACAATTCTGTAAGTATTATTTTACTTTTCCCAACATCCTTTCAAAACGCGGGCATTTGATTTGCCTCACCCTGTACAAGCAACAATTATTTACATTTGTGCTCACGTCTACGTTTCACTGGCATTCTCCCCACCACGGAGACGAGCCCTGGAAGTTCATCGCTACCCTGCGGTACGTGGGAATAACTCCTTATATTTCTGCAGGATCTCGAGCCCTGGCAAACTCCGGCATTAGTTGTGATGCGAGGCAGAATTGTGTGCGCCTTTGTGGTGCAGCTAACGAGGCCTTCCTGGCCTGCTTGTTGCGCTAACTGTGCGTGTGTTGCGCTAACTGTGCGTGTGTTGCGCTAACTGTGCGTGTGTTGCGCTAACTGTGCGTGTGTTTCGCTAACTGTGCGTGTGTTGCGCTAACTGTGCGTGTGTTGCGCTAACTGTGCGTGTGTTGCGCTAACTGTACGTGTGTTGCGCTAACTGTACGTGTGTTGCGCTAACTGTGCGTGTGTTGCGCTAACTGTGGGCGTATTTTCCTACCTGCAAATTGAACAGTATTTTATCTTCGCCTGTACGAAGACAGTAAAACAAAACACTATTCACTGTACGGTCACACTTTGAGTTTTTTTTAGACGATATTTTCTTGTAATTTTCCTTCACACGCTCTGCTCCTCCGACCCTTTCACAATAATCTCGTCCTATTATATGCGATTTCCTATCACTCTTTTATTTCTTCAGCATGAATTATCGTACATCACTTTCTGTTTTATTCCACTAACCTAATTTCGCATCAAACAGACCCTTTTTCAAACAGCCCGACAGTTGCTTTTTGAAATGATCCACCTTTGCACGAATCTCTTTATGATCAGCATACCCTTACGCACTTTTGACTCTACTACCACACACCCACACTCAACTCAACACCAACTCCTCACTCTACTTAACATCATACCCCCATACTTCACGCTCAACTTAATGTCACACACCCACGCTAAACACAACATCACACTCCTACATTTAACTTAGCTCCACTCACCTACACTTAACACCACACTCAACACTCCACTCAACACCACCCACCCACCCGCAGCTCTGCCCACACTCCACACTCCACTAAACACCACACACCCACACTCCACACAGCCTCCACCACCGACCCAACAGCCGGAAGCGACACACCCGCCGCTCTATCCGTTGCTCTGACGCGGATTGCCCGGGAAATCTTGGCGTATTTGCGCCGTATTTTATGTCATGACACAATTTGTCTGCTCCCGGGCGCTAAATCTTCCTCTTCCCGTAAAGCCTGCCGAATAACACAGAATTTTCTGGGCCTGTATAGTTACAGTATGTTTTTTTTGAGCACTAAGTGAAGGTTTTATGTTATGGTTTAAAGACTTTCAATTCCCTAACAAAAACTTAAGATTCATATGAAATGATTGTTTTTGGTGCAGAACGTTTTCACAACGAAACCAAATCTCTGCTGCTTCAGAACTCGGTAAATGTCAGGAACGTAAAAAGACAGACGAGTACGCTCAGCGTGCGTAATTACGAAGCTCGAGCTTACAAAATGGTTTCATATCATTTGCGCAGCCTTTCCATGGCTCCATCAATCTATTCGGGCAGACCGCTTTACCCTTTTTTTGGCTGTATGTTTCCTCGCTGCAGATCGTTGGAGTGATTAAAGCCTCTCCGTCTTGATATCACTGAAGCATTTTAATTAGCGGCGGGTATCTGCGCGCCCGGCACCATGCAATGATTGATGGTCCTCTCGACGATGCGCTGCCGAGCACACCGCAAAACTGCGCTGCCTCCGACGCAACAGAAAACCCAAGCCAGTGTCGGGTTTTAGTGCGAGCTTGCGTTGCTGTTCGGGGGAGGAGAGTCTTCCAGTCGAGGGAATGCCTCTTTGGGAAAAGTGTGGTCTTAACACTGGAACAGGCAGCCTATTCCTTATACTGGAATATGTTGCCTTCAATGTTGTCTTTAAGTTTGTCATTTATGGAATTGTAGTCCTTATGCAGGTATAGATTGTTCGCAATGTTGTCTTCGAAACCAAATCATCGCCAGAATCTCGAAGGTTGACGCGTGTGGATGTTTCCAAACATCGGAACACGAACCTGAAATCTACGGTCTGTTATGAAATGACGTTTTTGATCAGTACCTTGAATAAAGGACTTCTTACGCATCGAAAATATTTCTGCCCGATTTGGCTTTCATGCTTTGTAATGCTTGAAGCGTAAAGCAAATCTAACGACAAAAACCTGGGGGGTTCTTTTTCATAGCGTGAAATCGGTGACATTGGGACCTAACGGCGTCGATTTGCTTTTATTTTGTAAAATAAGAATTTTAACTGCATCCAAACCATCAACTTCTGCTTTTGTTACATGTTATTTGTGTTAAGTTATCTAAAATTTAAGCGTTAAATTGTGTTGTCATCTTTGACTTGTTTTCAGTACATTTTTATAACTTTAGATCTGGACTGAAGCTATTTTGATTCGTTAATATTTCCAAGAAATGCCTGAACAATGATTTTCAATTTTCTTGGATGTTTATTGTTACATGAATATGTTGTCAAATTTTAACAATGAAAATTTTTATGTGTGTTTGCACTTACTCAAAGTTACACGAGGTGGCAAAGATTCATAGGCCTTCGTAAGTGGACATGCTGACTTCTGTGTTCCAGTTCTGAATTTTGCCGTCTGTCACATCAGGGATTGTGTTATTGTGTTATAAAGTCCAAAGTTCTAGTTCAATGCTTTGAAGGACCTCTTAACTCTGTAACAATTTATTCTATTACTCCATTACGTTTTATGCATAAAACCTAAAGTTCATTAAAAACGGTTGTAAATGACCACTTACAGCCATTTCTTTTCTCCATAACTGAGCATCACTTAATTCATTCTTTCTTCTGAACTTGAATTCGACTCTCTCAATCGCCCAGTTTCACATAATACTCGTATTCTTTTTCTACTTCACGTGCAGATCCCTGCTATTTTGCAAGCATCACTTACCTCCATTGATGATTTGTTTTCTTCATCGGCATTTTCCGCATTATGTAATTCTTCTGGTTTTTAATTCAGAGAACATTCGTATTCTAACTCTTTCAATACCCATGTAATTCTTCATACATTTAACACACAAAATTTTCGTATTATAACTCTTTAATTACGTTTCTAAAATACACAGGACGCTTCACATTTGGACGGAAAGGAGCACGTATTTTTGTCCGTCAGACACGGTCTCGGTGCTGCGTCTCGCCCGCGTCCCCTGCAGCGGCGGCTGGTGGTGGTGTACAGCAGCGGGGCTGATGGGCTACTTCCTGTCTCGGTGCTGCCTCCTCCTCTCTCTCTTCTTCTTCTCTCTACTCTTCTTTATCCTTCCTCTTCTTCTCCCTCCTCTTCTCCCTCCTCTTCTCCCTCTTTTTCTTCTTCCTCTTATCCATCCTCTTCTTCTTCTCCAGCCACTACTGCCACAGCCACTACTGCCACAGCCACTACTGCCACAACCACTACTGCCACAGCCACTACTGCCACAGCCACTACTGCCACAGCCACTACTGCCACAGCCCCTACTGCCACAGCCACACATTTACCTACGAGCGGCCCGAAATGCGCAATGTGAGGCGCATCGTTTTCCTATTTTCAGGACTGTTCACTGCCTGGCTAGTGTTCAGTGACTGTGGTGTGGGAACCCTTCCATGCAGAGGCATTGTGATGCTTTCGTAGAATTGGCGTCCATTGAAGTTCAAATAATTTATAGTCTTCGAGCTATTTTTACCTGAAACAGGTAAGGTGCAAACTGGGCGAGAGAAATTCAGGGGGAGGAGGGGGGGGGGAAATAATACAACACGTTGATTAAATGCTGATGAAAGTTCGGTTGCGAAATAGTAGAATGCATTAGAACATTCTGGAATAATCCTACAATGATTTTAATGTATAATATCGAGAGAAAAGTCAGGTGTTGTAAGCCTATGTTCACGGAGTTATTATAAATGTTCCTACAGTATATATCTTTTCAATTTAGTGTTTGTGGGTCTTGGTTATATTATTAACCTTTTTTGTACTATTGTTTATATATAGTCCAATTTTCGTCATTGTACGTGGTTTAGAAATGTAGAATCAACGCGTTGTATTATTTTGCCCCCACTGTAACTCAATGCCATGCATTCGCTCGTGTTTTTGGGAATGTTATTTGGAATGAGATAAAAAGCTGAAATTCAGTACGTTGAAATTAAAAGTTTCAGAAAATGCAACTTGTTACCAAGATAAAGTGGGGCTTGATTAAAATTTCTGTCTAGATGTGCTGGCCCTGTTAAATGTTGTTACCATGAGGTATAATGAGTAGATCATTGTGTTATGCTAGAGCAATGTCATGTGATTTTCAACAAAGTAAAAGATTAAACGGAAAATTGTCAATCTTTTTACTACAATGAGACAATACGTCCCGTAGAAATATGAAGATATCTGTAGGTCAATGTTTTATATGTTACCATGCCCATAGTAGCTAATTGATCCACTTGGAGAAAGAAATGTTTGCTCCCAAAAGTGCTAGAAAATTTATGTGCGACTAATTAACGAAGGTTCGAATCCCAGAACCATAAATGATGAAAATTGCATTCAGCTTACATGTGCTGCACAATTTTATTATCGTGGAATTGGTTCTTGAGAATTATCGCATCTAAATTTATGGTCAAGTCATCGTTGTCGAGCTCATGGAGTGTACGAGGTGACGTTCGAGGTAGACGAGGGTAGGTGACGAAAGTAGGTAGACGTTCGTGTTTGAATGTTTAAGTTTTGTCGAGGATCGGCGATCAAATTTTTTGTTAGCGCCTAAACTGCGAGGTAAATAATACGACTGTTGATTGCGCGCTTGCTGAGTCAGTAATTATTCAGCGAAAATTTTTTGAGCGACAGTGCTATTTTTTTTAGCTGAGTCATTAATCATTTATTGAGAAATTTTTGGATAATGTTATTCATTTTAGAACACCGCACGTGATGTTGTCACGTTACACATTTGTGCTATGTGTTTTATGTCGTCTGCATTGTTAAACTTACAATTTATGTATCAGTTCTGAAGTAATCATCAGCAGAATTGACTTGTTCATCTTTATCTGGTGAAAGGATTCATGGGTAAACTTTTCCTGTTCTGTTTAAATTAAATTATTTCCGTGCAGTTTGGCGCTGTTGACACATTTCTTCTGATGTTAACATTTGTTCTCAAGTTCTCATCGAATGTTCTCAAACTCTGAGTTAAAGTTAACTGAATTATTTTTTCAAATGTGTACAGGGAATACAATTGTCAACCTAAAAAAACACTTAAAGAGGGACATGACAGTGCAAAATACTTATTTGCAGAGTTTTCTTGAGGGCATTTTCAAATGTTACCTCTGACAGCCGGTATCTCGGAGAATGATGGCTGGATGCCGTCTTCATATCAGAGGCAGAGGCTCGGCTCTGTATTTAATGAAAGCCGTCCGCCGGACCACAATTTATCAGGAGCTTCGCATCAAGTTGAACTCGTGTGAGCGTCTTCGTTTCGCCTTCGTCCAGTTTTGAGCCCTGGATCTTTTTGGCCAAAATTAAGCCCTACAAAAGGTTCATTTTTCTCGGCCATAAGCTTGCCATCATAGGGAGCTGAGCGACCGTTTGGCCTGCTGATGGATGCTCCATCTTGTGCTGGTGTAGCTGAGGGCAGGTGGAGCAGCTGGTATAGCTGAGGGGAGGTGGAACAGCTGGTATAGCTGAGGGCAGGTGGAGCAGCTGGTATATCTGAGGGTAGGTAGAGCAGCTGGTATAGCTGAGGGCAGGTGGAGCAGCTGGTATATCTGAGGGTAGGTAGAGCAGCTTGTATAGCTGAGGGCAGGTGGAGCAGCTGGTGTAGCTGAGGACAAGTGAGGCAGCATAAAAAAAAATTGACCCGTAAAAAATACAAAAAGATAACTTTTCTTAACCTCAATTTTTGTTCCTCAAATGAATGACTTCATGCTTATGCACTTATTGCTTTCTCTGCTGAACCCTATACAGTAATATCAAAGCATTCGATCCTGTATATGAAAAAGCAAAGTTACTTTTACAGCAAAATTTTTTGACGTTAGATGAATGTTGCAAATTGCTGATGTTGTGGCTTGAAAATTTACCTTATCAACAGCTTCAAACATTATTAAATAGTATGCGTGCGTACACGCGTACATAATATGCGGGTCTCGCAATGTTTCTTTGGGGACATCATGTAAGATTTTCGCGGCCGTGATCTGCATAACTTGTGGATGTTTTTCAATTTAAGAAGCGCCGCGCGTTGGTCTGAGACTCGGAGCTTCTGCCATTGCCAGAAGCGAGATAGCAGGAACTGTCCGGGCCGCTAAGTTGGATAAACTATCGGGTTAAACAGCAACCTTACGACGTCTTTGGCAAAACTTTGCCCTCAAATGTCCATCAAGTATCGGTAGAGACCGCCGGCTCCCAAACTTTGCAGAACAACATCCCAAAACTGCAGATAAGCTCTGCTCCTCTCCGTCGGTCCCTCTGATGAAAATGCCCTCGCTGACGGACGCGTTGAGTGACGGACTCTTTCCGGTGCGGCTGTAGCGTGAGGTGTGCCGCACTGTAGCGTGAGGTCTACACACTGTAGCGTGAGGTCTACCTCTAGCTAGCACTATAGCGTGAGGTCTACCACACTATAGCATGAGATCTACCGCACTATAGCATGAGACCTACCTCTAGCTAGTACTATAGCGTGAGGTTAGGTTAGGTTACTTATGGATATTACTTATTTCCATATATTTAATTTAGCGATAAACACTTAATTTATACATCTCAAACTGCACCTGGGTAGGCGATACATGGCGGTAGACCTCACGCCATAGCAGCATCCACTTTTCTCTTTCCCCATTGGAATTTGTGGACTGACTGATAATAATTTTTTAGTTGAATCTAATGCGACTGTTTGCGGTTTAACGTACAATCTTTTAATTTCAAAGTGGCGCTTTGCAGAAACGTATTTAGTTAATTTGTTTTAGATGCAGAACTCAACTGAAAGGATTCGTTCCTATTCGGTCAAATGTGCCAACTTTTAGACAAATCTTTTTCTGAGAGTAAAAAGTTTGAGGTTCTTTCTCAGCTGAGTAACCAAAACCAAGTATTTTGGACGAAAAGATGCTTTGCATTTCATGCTGAAATCATGGCCTGCCTGTTCACTCTTGCGCTACGATCAGCTACTGTACGTACAATTAATCTCTCACATGGACTCAGAAAGTTCGTTTTTGATTTTTTTCACCATCGTAGATGCAGCACTTGTGACTTCAGGCCTAGTCTTGTCATGCTGGCACGCTTATGTTGCCACGCTGGCACGCTCATGGTGCCATGTTGGCACGCTCATGCTGCCATGCTGGCACGCTCATGCTGCCATGCTGGCACGCTCATGCTGCCATGTTGGCACGCTCATGCTGCCATGCTGGCACGCTCATGCTGCCATGCTGGCATGCTTATGTTGCCATGCTGGCATGCCCAATTTAGCGCACCAATTCAAAGCCTCACAGTTTTCCAGTAAATTCTACATTTTCTCACTAGCTGGAATTTGCGCGGTGATGGTCCTTGCACTGTTTTAATTTTCAAGCTCTCCGAGCTTGTTTGTTTTTAGCGGCCGTTATCCTTTGTTTTTCCCACGCGACAGAATCAAATATTTCTGCGGAGTTTTTTCATAGACGACATCGTGCTCTTGCGCTGCTCCTGTCAGTGTTGAACGAACGACACTCCGCAACGAATTGCCAAATTCCACTAACTTGGCTCAAAAAGTTCGGTATTCCATCTACAGAAAGCTACGCATTGAGAGAAACTTGCCGGCTGCGTAGATTTGCTTCGATCTTTTCAGTTGGGCGAGTCACCACCGCCGGCCGCCTCCGCTCTATTATATTCATGTCTATTCATATCTTTCTGAATGATTTCGTAGATACCATTAAAACATATCTATTTGGATGGTATCACAGATACCATTCATATCTACTCCTATCTATTTGAATGATGTCGTAGATACCATTTAACCATATTTATATGAATGGTATCGTAGAGACTATTCATTCAAATGACGTGAAAATCCTGGCATCAGCTCATTTTTGTTTACAACGCGCGAGGGAAAAGATCTAGCAAGGGATACAGCGTTCAACACGGGAGCTCACATCAGGACTCTACCTTGCGGAAGTTTTCCCCTCCATTCTTCGATTAAATTTTGGCGTGACGCCATAAAGTTGCATGAGAGTGAAAATTAAATTGTCGTGAAGAAAATTATAGCGTGAGGACTAAACCTGGAGATCTTTAGTGGAAAAGGGGCCAGCGAGGGAAACTTGGAGGGAATTTTGAGGCACATCCCTTATTTCTTGCCCTCGAATCTATTTTTAGATTTTAGGAATTTTTGTGTTAAAAATGCTATCAGGTTATGAGTGAGAGGTCTGTTTTCTGCATCAAGTGATCAGTTTCAACTCGCATCACTTTGCTGCTGCTCTGTATCGGGCATTCTACCTAACGCGTTGTGAATCTGATTTTTACACATTAACACTTTGACTGCGATGGATAAAACTGAAGTTCATCATTCAACCCAAATTTAAAGTCAATTGTTAAGAGCAACTTTGAAAGTAGCAGTCATTAAACTGGGTTATTCCTTCATTTAGTTTTAATTAAGTGTTGAGGTTGTGACTACTGGTCTGTCATTATTATTAAAATCCCCTCCGTGGCCACCGGTGGCGCACGTTGCGGTCAAAGTGCTGGAGATATCTTCAGTTTATGAGTGAGAGGTCTGTTTTCTGCATCAAGTGATAGGTTTTAGCTCGCATCACTTTGCCGCTACTCTGTCTTTTGCGTTCTAACTAATGCACTGTGAAGCTGGTTTTGATTTTTTTTCATTCTCCGCTTCATACCATTTGTGTGCGAGTGACATTCTTCGATCATTTCAAATTTAATGGCCTCTAGGTAAAACGTTAACGGGTTTGTGGTCATAAAACTGAAATTATATTGGTGGACTCAAGCAGTTAAGTACGGAACTTTGAATTGCTGTAATGGTCTCAGAGACGATCGCTTAATGGGTAAAAAAGCATAAATGTAATTTCTGCAATTAGCTTCGCCAAACGTGACCCGTTAAATTGAGTTGAGTTCATAAATGATATAAAAAATCTGGCATTCGTTCACTATTGTTGACAATTTAAAAATATTGCGATAATGAAAATCGACTCTATTTGATTGATGAAAATAATAAAACAGATTTGATACTTGGTTGGTCCGTGTGTTAAGGACGCTTAATGGCCGTATCTGTGATACGAGTTTCACCAGTGCACAAGTACGAGAATATTTCAATCGCGGGTACTATTGGGATGGATGTATTTGTTTGGCATCCACATCTGGACGATTTATTTAGGAATAATATCGAATCCTGTCATTTTTCACGGGCTGTGTACACAAGTTACCAAAATGATTTCTGTCTAATTTAATATTAACTTAAGTTTTACTGAAGGCCATATTTAGACGTTACTTTGTCGAGTCCATCGCAGCGATTAATTTAGAAGCTCGTTGCTGCATATGGCCTTGACGTTGAGATTAATGAGGCGCTCGTTTAAATTAATTTCCTATGGAAATTTTAGTAGGTCCACTGACTCATGCAGAGGTCCGTCCCAAATCTGCGCCGAGGATAGTTTCGTGGTCCCAAAATAAAGTAACCTCTTGTATCATAGATACGTTCGCTCAGTGAAACACGGACGGAAATCTCAGAGGAACAAACTTGAACCACGGTAGAAGAAACAAGGTAGAGCAATTTATTTGGGGAAAAACTACATATGCTCTTGTTCGGCTAGCCAATAGAACGGTTTTATTTCAAACGAGCTTTATGACGTCACCGTGGCGACATGTCGTTAGGCCAATAGAGGTGTCAGATTTGGGGTTAGCTGTGTTGCCAGATGCAATATGAGCGCTGTCATTGGTTCGTTGCCGTGACGTCAGCATTGCCACACGGTCAACGAAAATAAGACAGGTTTGACCCTACCTCGTTTCTTTTACCGTGACGTGAACTTCATCTTCATAATTCAGAAAAAGTGACTTGTTTTACAAGAAGAATGTGTTCTTGTTTATTTAGAGTGATGTGAACCGAAAATTTTTTGTACGAAATGAAACTCAAATGCACTACGAAGGCAGAATGGCACTATATTTGAATGTATCTACAAGCCTTTTTTGAAAAATCAGCCGAGAAGCAGAGCGCTTTTGCCGCTTGAGAGTTTTCGCAACTTTTGAAAAACTCTGCAAACTCCAGCGTAGCAAATGTAGCTGTTCGTCAACGAAGGATCTCTGGAGCGTCAAGACACTTGCACGGTCGATGCGAGATCAAGCGCCACTGGGAATTTGTTCCGATTGCATTTGCATTTGATCGCGGCTGATTGCATTCTGGTGTCTGCCGTGCATTTTATAGCGGGCTACGGCGTGCGGGTTGCCCTGCTTGCTTTCCTTTACCTGCTGCAGGTGGAAAGCGACCGTCGCAAACTAACCTCGTGTTTTTCACAGGAAGTTTACTCAACAGGGCTTTTTCCCACTCTACGTCGAATTCCGCGCTTTTTATATCGTTTTGTTTTGCAGACGAAGCGTTTGTTTTTCATATTGTACTGGTGTACACGACCCGTCAAAAATGACGGGATTCGATATTTTCTTCAGACAAATCTTCCAGACGTTGATGACAAACAAATACAGGGTGGCGCATAAGTAACGCACCCTTTTGAAGGTAAATTTTAAAGATTTCTTACCGCAATATACACTGGGTATCTGTAGACAGGATACGACATGTAAATAAACTTTAAGAGTTCCTCCATCGCTTGCAATTAACCCTATCGTTAAACCTTTCATAGTTTATTTATTGTTAATTTTTTTAAATGATGCGTTACTTATGCGCCACCCTGTATTTCCGACCTAATTGTACCCCACGGTAGAGGAAACAAGGTAGGGTTATTTCTATGGGAGAAAATACACCTCCTCTTGCTCGGCTAGCCAGTAGAAAGGCTTTAGTTCAAACAAACTTTGTGACGTCACCAAAACGCAATATCGTTAGGCCAATAGCGGTGCTACATTTAGGGGTGGCAGTGCTACCAGATGCAATATGAGCGCTGCTACTGGTTCGTTGCCGTGACGTCAGCAAACCACACAGTCTACGAAAAAAAGACTGGTTTGAACCTACCTTGTTTCCTCTACCGTGTTATACCCGCGATTAAAAAATTCTTGTACTTGTGCACTGGTGAAACTCGTATCACATTTACGGTCATTAAGCGTCCTTTTGAACTTGAAAGAGAGACGGACCAACCAATTTATTGTGTTTGATGAGATTCTCATTGTAATAACATGTAGCAATAAAGCACAAAAATTTATATGTTTATTTATTTATTTATAAAAAAAAATTAAGAAGACACCTGACATTTCATCATATAGCATTGATACTAGAACTTTATAAATAATATAGTCATTGACTCTTTACTCTTCATTTCAGTGTGTAGTCCAGCTTCTTGCGTAGGCCGGTGTACCGTGCCACCGACATTTTACTAGATTGCTGAAGTTTGAGTTTGTACTAACTTGCTTTGTTGTTTCTCCCTCGAGGGTCCCATTTCATAAGAAACACTTATTGAAATCATGCATTTTGAGAAAACGAATCAAATTACATTTTTAAATTAGAAAGTGAAAACCTGATCGTGCTTTGGTTTTAAAGTTTATTTTTTTGGTAACGTTGTACACCTTGTGTGAGCGTCATTTCATGATTGAGATTTTTTAAATCCTGTTTGGAACAATACATATAAAGAACATGAGAAATGTGCGTCGGCTGCCAAAAAAATAGATTCAAATGTACCTATTTAATCACAGAGAATAGTTTTTTTGTACTGATAATGTTTGAATATACATTCATTTGATTGCTGACAATTTATAAGCTAAAATGTAGGGTTTTATTCTCAGACTCCGTTCGGAACTTCCCAAGCGCTACAAGTACAGTTCATGCCTCAGGCTGATCAGTCCAATTTACTGTAACGTTTGTGTATAACTTTTGTGGAAGAGCTTCTACATAGCATTTCATGGAGAGGTACTGCGTGCCATTTACTGGGGAGTTACTGCGTGCCATTTAATGGGGAGTTACTGCGTGACATTTAATGGAGAGTTATTGCATGCCATTTAATGGAGAGTTACTGCGTGCCATTTAATTGAGAGTTACTGCGTGCCATTTAATGGAGAGTTACAGCGTGCCATTTAATGGGGAGTTACTGGGTGCCATTTAATGGAGAGTTACTGCGTGCCATTTAATGGAGAGTTACTGGGTGCCATTTAATGGAGAGTTACTGCGTGACATTTAATGAAGAGTTACTGCGTGCCATTTAATGGAGAGTTACTGCGTGCCATTTAATGGAGAGTTACTGGGTGCCATTTAATGGAGAGTTACTGCGTGACATTTAATGGAGAGTTACTGCGTGCCATTTAATGGAGTGTTACTGCGTGCCATTTACTGGGGAGTTACTGCGTGCCATTTAATGGGGAGTTACTGCGTGACATTTAATGGAGAGTTATTGCGTGCCATTTAATGGAGAGTTACTGCGTGCCATTTAATGGAGAGTTACTGCGTGCCATTTAATGGAGAGTTACTGGGTGCCATTTAATGGAGAGTTACTGCGTGACATTTAATGGAGAGTTACTGCGTGCCATTTAATGGAGAGTTACTGCGTGCCATTTAATGGAGAGTTACTGCG
>JACJUY010002486.1:88197-100580 GCA_014220935.1 Platorchestia sp. MABIK | reverse complement strand
ACCTGTTGAACTGAGAGATAATACGATTTAGTTCATTTAGAAAGGATATAGGACAGGCTGTAGGAGGCCTATAAACCGTTCCCAGCACAATGCGTTTACCATCTCTCAATTACTCAAAAACAATTGTTGCCTCAGGCATGAAGTTTTCACAGGGTATGAAGGACATATTAGTGACAATAATACGAAGTTTCTAGAATAAACATTACTTTTGAAATATTTAACAAGCTGAACTTCAGAAACACGATAAGACAAAATAATTCATACAGTGAGTTGTCAATCATACTCTACCACTCAATAAATTTATGAGATTTTCTAAGTAAGCCATATGCCGGTAGAAAACAAAAAACAAAACCGGGAAATGGAAAAAGATAGCCAATCAAGTCTAAACAAAAATGTGGTCCAATACGAAAGCATGACAAAGGAATAAATATATGCATTGGAGAACCAATATCGCAATGTTATACCGGGTGTCCCACAAAAATGTCCCCGACTTTTTAATCGATTATATCTCCGCTTTAAATTAACATATTTAAGTTATCTTTTTTATCAATGTAGTAAATTTTCCATCCTTTTTTTGAATAATTTTAGTCAATGAAAATCGTTTAATAACACCTTTACAGTGATCGATTCACTGAAAGAGGTAGAAAAACTTATTGTTCAAAGGAAAAGTTTTAAAAACAACACTGGTGTTCTTCATTTCTCAACACCTGCTGTTAAAAATAATTTCACAATGTTGTATCCTACATACCAGCAAGTATGTATCACCTCCGTCATTAATAATTCTTCGACAACGAATTGAAGTGTTTCAAGAATTGAAAGAAAACGGTGAAATAATCCGCAAAACTCTTCGTTCAATGGTGGCTAGAAGTAATACTCGCCTTGAGAGAAATGGAGGGTATGTCGAAGGATACTAAATTACTTCATTTGTTTAAACGTTATTTAATGTAAGGATTTGCTACTCTTTTCAATTTTTGTTTGTTCAGTTTTTTGGAAAGTGCAAAATAAGGAAGTATTTCAATATTGTTTTAAAAACTTTTCCTGTGAACAATTAGTTTTTCTACCCCTTTCAGTAAATCGATCATTAAATAATTGCAAACTGGAATGGAAATAAATCTTGAATTTTTCTAATATAAATCAACGAATTTGGAAAAATATTTTTTTTATAAATCAGGAACCTTAGCACCAAAACTTATGCTTGTTTCTGTGATTTTATTCATAGCCTCAAACATAAGGACAGCACCCTGGCAACGAAATTCTTTTAGGGTTACTTTATATCAGTCTTGAACCAACTCTTAAACTTTGCACGTATCGCTCCACCTGTCCTAACGCCCGCACGGTATACTTGCCACGCAGCCGTGACTCTCACCGTCTGCACGGCTGTCTGATCCCCTGTGATTTTGGTAGAACGTTCCTTTTTGCTTCGTCCTACCTTTCCTTTGTTCCTTTTGTTTCTCTTTGAATAAATAGTCCTAGTCGACTACTTGTTCTTAAGTTGGAGTACGCTTCTCTTAGGGCCACCGTGGTCGAGTGGTTTAGAGCGCGCGCCTATCGGGGGAAGGTGTCGGCAGTTCAAATCCTGGCAGTGCCATCCGGTGATTGAATGAACTAATCGAAATAACAAAAGGTAAAATGAGCTAACTTATCTGACTCCATGATTAGGACAAGAATCATTTAGGCTAATCAAGAACCAAACGTAATTTGAAGTTGTAATGGGTTTCACCAGATACATAAAAGGAAATGTCGAGCTTGATCATCATTTAGTGAAATAGCTATCGCTCCTTGAAAGTGTTTTATACCAAAATACATTCAAATCTCATAACGAAAGATTAAGAATAATTTGGTGACATTTAACACAATAACATTGTTTATCGATATGAAATTACAATGTGGAAATTTAGCTCGCTGACAATGAACATCATTTATCTACACAATATCTTTAAGAACAGATTTAAAAGTTCTGCCTAATCACATAATTCAATAGTATGCAAGAACACTTACCCCGGCAATCTTCGGCGTAGGACACCAATAAGAATGCTTTTGCTGGAGGGATCTGCGGTTGAGTAGGCTGCAAGTATCGTTGGGACGCCTTAATAGATATGTAGCAATGAGCAAAATAAAAATGAGGCGTAACCAAATGTAGGG
Source organism: Platorchestia sp. MABIK (assembly GCA_014220935.1). NCBI lineage: Eukaryota > Metazoa > Arthropoda > Malacostraca > Amphipoda > Talitridae > Platorchestia > Platorchestia sp. MABIK. Next base: position 98,438 of record JACJUY010002486.1, on the reverse strand, counting down.
GCATCACCGGATGTGGTGGCAAAATATTGCCGGATGGACGAAAGAAATTTTAAATTCTAAAGTTAATAATTTATCAGAAAAGTAATAAGCTTTATTTTTGGTCACCAGAGAGGAAAGGGAAAACTCAGCCACAATTTATCACTTTGGGAACGGGATTGGCCGGGGGTAACCGTCATTGCGTCCTGGTGTTAGTAATAAAGCATTTGAAAAACCAGTGTGCAAGATATTATATATCAGGCTTGATTGGAATAAAACATCCTTTCTTTTTACGCTTTTTTAAACTAGGATGCGATGGCGGGATCTTTGTTTGGGCGTCTCTCAGCTCCACACCCAAGGGGTCTGCGACGGTCAGATAGTACCGAGGATTAAGGGAGTAGAACCTCGAAGACGAGGACGGAGACACCAAGATTACTGCCACGAACTTCGCAGGATTCAATGTAACTTCGGCAGCTTCAGAGATGAGTCCCTGCATTCGTGTTAACTCTACAGCCTGTGGAGTCTTGAGGCCATAGTGAGAGGTTGACGCTTGCGGCGTTCCTGTATGAACTAATGACTCAAAATATGCCTGATAACTTTTAGTGTAACTGGAAACTTCCCTTGTAATTTATAGTTCGCCCTGCTACTTAAAAATTTCCCAAAAGCTAAAAATTATAACATTCTCTCACATGTATAACGAAAAATTTGCCCTGTGACTTAAAACCTGAAATTTATTATTTAAAATGGAATTGAAATCAACTTAATACCTCATAATAAAAAATTTTACTTATACCGTATTGCTTGAAAATCGTTTTATATCTTAGAATAAAAAACTTGCTCTTTAACGTATAACTCACAACTTGCCTCATAACCTAGTTATAACCCAAAATTTGTCGTATAACTTGTAATGCAAAACTTACCTTAGTACTTAAAACTGGCCTTATTGATCGTAACTTAAAGGTTTTTGTATTACCTATAATTTTCAGCCGGCAATTTTTATCGGCCACGATATGGCAGATAATTTATTATTCGCTATTTTTTCTGGCTTTTGGGAATGTGGTGTGCTTGACACCATACCAGTTAAGTGTCAATCTAAACTCCACTCTCCGACAAACTAGTGCGAGACGGGATTCCAGAGTCTAATTTACTTAGCATTTTGTTAACATTTATTTAATAAATAACTCTAATTTAAACAAGCTTTCCTCCTTGAAAAATTGACACTTCTGACATAACACTCATATAAAGGGTAACACATTAAAACTTATGCCTATGAAGACATAAAGTCTGGAGTAATCAAATTCGCTGATAAAGATTAAATGTATACTAAAACTCAAACATGTGAGCATAACCATATTATCATAGTGTTTCTTGGTACCTTGGGCTTCTTTACAAGTTTCGGTAACTGTATTTTATACTGTTTTGTTTTCAGAATTCTAAAATCAATCAATGTCTAGGGCATCTATGTATGCGTGACTAAATTAAGAACGTTAAGAACAAACCCGATTAAGTGAGTTACTGATATCCTGATGAAACTTTCTGAAACTTAAAATCATGAAAAAATAAATACACCATTTTCAAACCTAACTGGATAAATACTCAGTCTCTATTTATAAAACGCATCAAGTACAGCCTAATAAACCGGAACACACATAGAGTTTTCACAAGATTATCAAATCAGGTTTGATCGTTTAAATGATAGATCATCTGTTCGTGGGGAAGGGGAGGTTAAGGTTTGTTTGTTTTTATAAGTTACGTCATTTTGACTAGAAGGCCAATCCATGAAACGTAATTGTAAATAGCTTATAATAGAATATATTATAGTGCTCTTTCTTAACATATTGTGTCTGAAAAAGTTTTTTGTAACATGAATCAATTCCATGCAAACAATTATTAATTGTAGATATATGTACTGTATATTGTTTTTTGGTTGTATTATTTACCTGTGTTTATGGGAAGCGGCCTGAAGACGATCAATTTTATTGTCAATATAATTGACAATGATGAATATTGACAATTTAATTGATCGTCTGTGGGCTTGATTGACGACCGTCAATTAATTGACTCTGTGGGCAACAAAACCCCTTAAGGATTTATATTTGGCTTAATTTCGGTAACAATTTTTGTGATGCTTACAACTCCTTTGTTTTTCAGTTTTGAATGCATCTATTTGTCATAAATTTTATTGAAATATTTACATGTACACCCATTAGGTTTTCATTTTATCATATTTAGGAACTAATTATAATTTTCTGCTTAAATATGCTCACAATTTTGATATTTTTTGATCTCTATTGCTACTTTAGTCACATTTTATGTTTGTTTTGCTTCTTTTAATAAGGTGATTCCGGGCCCACAGGTAGCTTGCCTCAAATTTGACCACTGTACTAGACCTAAAAAACAATCTACTTCTGTATTGCTTGTGGTAAATAAATTCTAAACTGTAAAATTTCTAGTTTTTATGCCTTCTCTGTTTTTTCTACATTTTTCCTTACATGCTGTCACTACATGCTAAATATTCTGTGATGCAGCACATGTTTATTTTCAGTGGTGTATACCAAATGGTTTTTCCCTTTAGAGACTACCTTTTTTGTTGCCAAATAGCTAAAATTAAATTTGAAGTAATTATATATTACAAATCTTCATGATGGTTATAGGTTTCAGAAACTTTATGCTGTGCTCATACATAAACAGTTGCACTGCTTTTGTAGTCATTTTTATTAAATTATTAACATTTGAATTGGAATTTTTTTTTATGAAACTTTCAAATTATATTACTCCCTGTAGAGGGATACATTTCTTTCATTTATGGGAATTAGCACTTCCAGAGGAAAATGTGAAGTTGCAATGTGAGAATTAGATAGACCTTTTTGATGAAATATATAAATTCTGTTTTGTTATGGATCTTCTTTTCTAATTCATTGCTGTTCTATTTGGTCAATATTGATTTTAGGCCATTCACGGAAATTAAAAATTCTGTTTCAAAGAATCACAAAAGAACATATTTAAAAACGTTTTAGATGAATGACATTCTGCTTGCTGATGCGTTATTTTTGAGTTGTTCACCTTTGAAGTTATAAGAACGTTGTAAATAAAAGTGAAGGAACAGACACGTAAATATGCTGTAATACGGTATTAACGTAACGATGGGTGAGGGTAGGACAGGTTATGTTAGGTTAGTTAAATAAACTAACCTAAAATATCCTAAATCAACCTAAAATAGCTTACCTTAACTTACCCAAACCGAAGCTGTTAGTTTTGCGCCAAGAAGTGGGCGTGTCCCGCCAGAAAAGTGGGCATCACCCAACTATGCAGCGACTACGCAACTGACCATATAATGTTATTCCCATCTGAACAAAATTATTGTTATATCTAGAAAAAACGCATCAGCGAGCTGAATGTGATACATGTAAAACGTTTTTAAATGCATTTCTTTAGTGATTCTTTGGAACGAAATTTTTAATTTCCATGAAAGGCCTAAAATTAATATTGACCTCCTATTTTTTAGCATCTATAACTGTTCTTCAGCTTTTATCTTATTTTCAAGCCTTTTTTCTTGATTTACTGGTTTGCAATTTACTGTGCAAGGGATCTATTGCAGGATCATACTGTGTACATTTTGTGTTCCCTTTGCTGCCTACTTAATTGTGCCTTCTACCTTCCTCTGCTTGAACAATTTTGTGTGTGGTTAGAAATGCTGAAACGAACTTATAATCAATCGGTAAATTTTACTACTCTTGAATTTGCATTCTTAGTTGGCATGTGTTTATGTGTTATTCTATATCAGTGTACTATCTCAAAAATATCTACTTTTCAAGAAGCCAAGCTTATTAAAATTAGAATCTATTTTTGATTATCAATAGGCTGTACAGTGAATTCAGTATAAATGTATATAATGTAGGTCTTCTTATTTAGAGAAAAATTAGTTTCATTTAGTTTACAAATTTTTAAAATGTAAATTGATATAGAAAGAAGTTGGAAGGAGAACTTGAAAAACACATTTTTACAGTGGCTACTGTCAAGACATAGCAGCCTCCAATTTTGTTCAAGATGATAAATTTTCTATATTTTACTTCAAAAGTATTTATGTCATAGTTAGGTGAGTTTTAAAATCAAACTTAGTTGTAAGAATGGATTGTAAACATTTCTGTTATTTTCACATGGAGTATTGGTACTGGTGTAAGGTTTGAAAATTTTGTTGTTTAGACTTCATTTTAGAAGGATTTGGATTTGAATTATGATTTGCTTACTATTTTTATGGAATATTTGAGCTTTATTTTCAAAACTATTTGTTCATTTTATGAGTAAAAAATAGCCTAGTATATTGAAAAAAAAGTTTCACCTACTAAATTATCAAAAAACACTTCAAATTCTTTTGTAACTTTAAGTTCCTGGAAGATAATACTCACTTTGTTGATGAAGAGCATCAAATGCAGTTTTTAATATACTACATCCTCTTGAAGATGTAGTGGGCAGAACCTAAATTGATGGTATTTCCATGCTCTTTGGCATGCACAGACAACTAATCGGAAAATCTACAATTTGTTGTTCCAGAATATTTTGCATTATTTAGACTTATTGATACTTTTCCTATTTCTATGGATGACCAGTAAAGTCAAAGTAGTAATACTTTGGTAAAAGATTGTTTTTTCAGGCCTCCTACTGCAAAATCTGAACACTTCAATGGAAATGGAAGTTTTTTTTTCTTGAACCATGCTTTAGCTTTTAAATATTTCAGTGAACTAAATTTGTAAATCCTGTACTCATAAGTTATAACTCGGCATATTATACTTTGAATAACTTGAACAGTAAAATAACCTTGCAAAGTATGAAATATTCTTTCAAGCAAAATCTAAGAATTTTCAAACATTGAATTTGATTACCTTGTGAGCCATGTAATTGAAACGAGCAAAGTCATTCCATGCCTAGACAGGTGTAGAATAATGCTCATGTAAGTGCAATTGTTCATTATAATGCTAAACTGTCTAAAAATATTTTTGTTGGACTAGTCATTCTTCAAATTTTATGAAAATTGGTGGAACTGAATGACTGAAAGCCAGGAGTACACCTTGCAAACATACCAATCTATCATAAATGTAATGATCTCTGTCCTCTTATTATCATTTTGATGCTTGAGCCATATCAAATGCAACAATTTTCACATTTGGCAATATCTTGTCATATTAGATTTTTATGACACAACTTCTCAACTTTTCTTTCTGTTTATTCAACATTTCTGTTTGCTATTCCAGAGAGAAACTACCCATAAATTGCATTCATTCTTGTGAGTATTGCAGTGACTCTGTATGTGTTACCATTGTGAGTCAACTGCTGTCACTCAGTGGTCTTGAGAGCTCCTGATGTGAGGCAGCAGCAGGACATATCACAATGATCTCAACCTTGAGGATCTTGGCATGGAGAGCTTTGCAGTGTGCAAAGCTGGTCTTGAGGGATAAATGCCCATTGCTCAATGCCAGAACTGCAAATTCTGGCATCACTCACGAGAAACAATCTGCTGTTCAAAAATATCTGTGGAGTCGGCAATCAATCACGGTGCAAAAGGTGGGAAATTCTGTTGCTGTGTGTTCAAAAATACAAGTTGCATCATTCTTTTATTATGTTTAACTATTGCCATTGATAGATTACAGAAGAAAAATTCTGTTTCATTTTTTTATTTGAACATTTTTTTTGCGTTCTTCACTGGTATAGAAATTTATACTTATGGCGTTAGTTTACATGTTAAAAATTGTATTTAACATCAATCTTTTACTATAAAGTTTTTTAAATTTTTAATCGTGCTTTGTACAGCTCATTATGATACATTTAGCTGTATGTTTCTTTAGTAATATTCAAATTTATAATTCAGTTGTCTATTGTTTTTCGGCTTGGAAAATGCTAGCATCTCTAGTTATCTTTTTGGCTGATGCATAAAAAGATGTCATTTCAAAAGCATGTTTCAATTATCTTTTTTCCATTTACTTTGTTAGATTTGAACTCTTTAATTGTAAGTACTTCCTTGAAATTCTCAAAGAATTACATTGTATTTTCTGTTATGGAATGTTATATATTTTTGTGTATTTCCAGACACTATTGGGAGGGTCAAGGGGCAGTAATCTGACTGGCAGTGCTGCGCCCCGAGAGGCCGATGTCTCGGGTGTCCTGATATCGCAGCGACCCGTGGCCAACCTATTCGGACGTGTCGGCCCTCTCCTCTCAGGTGCCATCAGGCGACTGTCAACCCAGCGCAGCAGGCAAAGCAGTTATCCAGTTTTTATCCGGAACTCTGCTCCTCTCTTTGCTTTAGTTGGTGTCACTCTCGTAGCAACAGAAGATGAATTAACGGGCAAAGTAAGATCTGAGGTCAAGCAGCGAGGCTTTGTTACAAGAGAGGAGGAGCTGGAAGCAATATGTGGCAGCATCAGGGTGAGTTGTGCTGCACTACAGTATCTTTTGTTCAGCATATTTTTCATATTTTCTTCAGTTATCAGCTACTCTTGTAAAAAGTCTATTCATGTACAAAATGTCCAAGGAGACCTGGTGGAGTTTTATTCAAGCTTTTTATTCTGTTCGATGTAACTTTTTTGGTTGTATCCATGGTTAAATTTTGAAGAGGTATTCATGTTGAGTATTATGTTTCAACTATTATCAATATAAAAATACAAATACTTTTTTTTTCAAGTAATTTCTATTGTGTAGATACTTGGATGTGAAATGTCAAATTGCTTTGTTTTTCCCCTCAAGAAGGAAAGACTGCATTCATTTACTGAAGTGTGTGCAGTATGAGTGAGCAAATTAATTTGGTCATTTAAGCAGAAGTAACAGTTTGTGTTTATTGACTAAACAAGAGGTAGCGCTCATTTTTACTTCATATAATAATAAACTTTATGATGGAGAGATTTTGTTTCTAGTAGACACAAAATCAATTCTGTTTTTATTCAATAAAACAATAACCACCACCTACACTTTGTCTCTTGCTGCATAAATTGAGTCGTATTGTATTTCCAGAGGGTTTCTGTTATTTCTTATGCCATCAATTCAATGTTCTTACTTTCAAATGAGAGTTGTTGAAAACAATCAGCTTCTCCCTCTAAATTTTCTTGGCTATTCCCTTCCTCGTACTAAACTATTTCATTTCTGTGCACTGACTTGTCTTTTCACCTACATGCATAAGAAATAGCAATTTTTTAGCCGCCACTGTTTATAACATAGCTGTTGAGAGGCTGTGTGTGAATTCAAACTATTATTCAGCCAATACCATCATTCTGCCCACGTATTACTCTGCCAATACTGTACCATCACTCACTGCCAATACTGTACCATCACTCAGCCAAAACCTGCCCCCAGAACGCCATATACAAGAGCGGGTGGCTGGAGAGCCTGCAATGCGACATGCCGGCCAAGAAGCGCGGCCCCGAGGAAGACAGTGCTGCTCCACCGCCCCAGTACTCCCTGCAGGACCTCGACATAGGCGGTGTTATTGACAAGGGCTGCAATGCGGCCGTCTACGCCGCGCGCTGGAAGGATGGTGATGCACCTCTCAAGTTTTGCGCTCTCTGCTGTTTGTTTCTTGTGGGATGTGACTGATTAAGTTGGCTTTCTTCTTTTTCGTTTTTTATGGGGATGTGGTTAGTTAAGCTGGTTTTTTGTTACTCATTTCTCACGGGATGTGACTGATTAAGCTGGCTTTCTGCTTCTCGTTTTTTGTAGGATGTGATTGATTAAGCCTGGTGTGGTTCTGGCTTTCTGTTACTCGTTTTTTGCATGGGGATGTGGCGGGTAAGGCACGGTGTGGGCTTCAGACTATTTTGGAAAGTATTGGGTTGTGATGGCGTCATGAATATCTACTTCTACATAGTTTTTCCATTTTATGATTGTATGTGTTTGTTCCCTAGATTTTGTTAGAATTTTAGGTTGTGTTTTTTTTGTGGAAATGCACAATTTTTGTTATGCACTGTAATGAAAAAATGTAATTTGATTTACTGGGAATCCAAACCTAAAAGCCACATGCCGCTTTGAGTACAAAAACAGCCTGTTTTGCTTTCATGTTGGAAAAGTAAACAAAGTTCAACTGTACAACAACTTCTGTATTGAATTTAATTTTCTAATTGTGTAAGTTTTAGCTATTTTTTCCGTTGTCTCATATTTTCTTACTGTATCATGCTTCTTCTTTGAAATGACTTGATGTATACCAAAGTTTTTGTACTTTTGGATTGGTATTGTTAATAACTGATCAGCAAAAACCCTTTGGTCTTCTTGTTGCACTTGTGTACAAGTCCCTATAAGGACCTTTCTTGTTAAAGACCTCAAAGTTAAATGAAAACAAAAACTTTTCTAGTACTTCTTCTATATTTTTTCTTGCTTGAAAATTAAATGGACACCGAAATCTATGAAGGCAAATAAGAGGGTCAATATATCAAAATATTCGTGTCTTCAGACAAGCCCCCATCTTTTTTTTATAATTTAACTCAGCACTGGAAGCATCACTTGACGTGTTTTTTCTTCCATTTCCAAGATTCAGATGACGAACCGGAAGCTGGTCCTAGCACAGCCCCCCTTGACGACCCTCGCCCTGCCATGTCACCGCAGTCTGCTGCCCAAGTCAACTTGCCGTTGTATCAGACATCAGGAAGCTTCCTCAGAGCCTCCCCGTTCCACTACTCCAACCTGAACCTCCACAGCGAGTCCCTGCTGGATGAAACCATCGCCAGGACCGTGTCTGTCGAAGCTCTCTTTGACTCGAGGCCACCGCAACATGATCACACTGAAGAGCCTAGTCTCTCCAGTCTGTCTTTCGTAGCCCCTGCTGCATCTGGTCAGCGTAAGTTGTTTATTCGAAAGCTACTGTAGGTAGGCCTTCTTTTTATTGAAATAAAATATTTGTATGGTTAAGGACCATCTTTTTTTGATTCACTGCTGTCTGGTTTTTCAGCACCTACAACTTTCTACTTCAATTTTCTCTTGTTTCATGAACTTCTTTCTCAACTTACTGTTTCAGTGCACCTTGTGCATAGATTCCGCGTTTCCTTATCTCCAAACCTATTGGTTCCTTCCTCTTTTCAAACGTCTTTGTTGCGGTTAGAGAAGCTTAAACTAACATCTAATCTAAGTTATTTATTCAGCTAGCTTTTTCAATTATTGTTTATACAACTAAAGTACTGTTACTTAGAGTCTTTGGTCCCATAAAAATTATTTATATGGAAGTCGTGGGGTTTGTGAAACCTAATCAGAAAAGTGGGAACATGAGAATTGTTCAGATTTATGTTGTGCAATGGTTGTAATTTGGTTGCCTCCTGGATGCCCATTTAAGTGTTAGGAAGTGTTTTTGCGGGTTTTAGCTTCCTCTCACTTTCATTTTACTTTCCGCCATTGGGATACGTTGTATATTATTAATCATGTCTACAGATATGGTTGCTAGATGGAAATTGTTTGTTTAAGTTATTGTCGTCATGATTTCTTTCTGATTTTTAGAGTTGAAAAATACAAAGCATCATTGGAATCTTCTCCATTCCACCGTTCTTTTTGGTAATTTCTTGCAACTGAACAGCTGAGAGCTGTACTTGGTCTATTGGTTTCATTCATTGATATTTCACTGACTTCCTGTTCATACACAATGCTTGTGCTTGTATTGTATTGCAGTATTTCTTTATTATGTAAATGCAATCTTTATTGGTGTTCAGTATAACGTTCATCCCAGAAGATAATACACTTATTTAATGTCAACATAAGGAGAATTTATTATCAAAAATAATGAATTATTGCAAAATGTTGTAAAAGTGTTTTGAATCTCAGTTAATGTATCATGTTACAAGTACTTTTGAATTGACAGTATTTGGGTGGGGTTCATTCCTAACTGTTAGCCTACTGCATTGATGAGCACACTGAGATTAATGACCTTTTGAAAAAGTTGTACAACTATTCATAAATTAACACGACTTGCAGGGGTTTTCATTGCTAACCCTTAGCCTACTGCACTGGTAAGCATACTGACACCAATAATATCTGTTGCTAACTAAGCCTACTGCACTGGTAAGCATACTGACACCAATAATATCTGTTGCTAACTAAGCCTACTGCACTGGTAATCATACTGACACCAATAATATCTGTTGCTAACTAAGCCTACTGCACTGGTAAGCATACTGACACCGATAATATCTGTTGCTAACTAAGCCTACTGGCTCGTCATAGCCGTGTGTGTAGCGGACCTGACTCCGTGCGGGGAGACCCGGGTTCGAGTCTCGGCGCTGGTGGCGATTTTCTCTGTTGGA
>JACJUY010002486.1:49597-81218 GCA_014220935.1 Platorchestia sp. MABIK | reverse complement strand
TCAATACCGAGAGTTGGCGCTCAATACCGAGAGTAGGCGCTCAGTACCGAGAGTAGGCGCTCAGTACCGAGAGTAGGCGCTCAATACCGAGAGTAGGCGCTCAATACCGAGAGTAGGCGCTCAATACCGAGAGTAGGCGCTCAGTACAAGTAGTCACTAAACACGTCGGTGACATGAGGAGACGTGCGTGCAGGCGTGGGTCGGAACATGTCGCTGTTCTGCGTGATGCGGCGCTACGACCTCACGCTCGCCCGCTACCTGCTCCTGCACCCTCGGCCCTCCTGCCGCACCGCCCTCCTGCTCCTCACCCAGCTGCTCGAGGCCCTGCACCACCTGCACCTGCACCACATCGCGCACAGGTGAGCACCACCTGCACCACATCGCGCACAGGTGAGCTCCACCTGCACCTGCACCACATCGCACACAGGTGAGCACCACCTGCACCACACAGGTGAGCACGACCTGCATCACGCACAGGTGAGCACGACCTGCACCACACACAGGTGAGCACCACCTGCACCACACACAGGTGAGCACCACCTGCACCACACACAGGTGAGCACCACCTGCACCACGCACAGGTGAGCACCACCTGCACCACGCACAGGTGAGCACCACCTGCACCACGCACAGGTGAGCACCACCTGCACCACACACAGGTGAGCACCACCTGCACCACACACAGGTGAGCACCACCTGCACCACACACAGGTGAGCACCACCTATACCACATCGTGCAAAGATAAGTACCACCTGCATCACACCACCACACACAGGTGAGCATCACATAACGCACAGGTTAGCATCTGCAATATATATTGCATGAACACGACCTAAAAGTGCGGTGAAACTTGTCGAAACCTCCAGTGGGAACAACTGCCATTCTACGTGGCTCTTTAAGACCTGGCTTTCGTGTTGTAACAAGCTCTCAGGTTATTGCTGTTGGCTTTCTAGTCACAATTGATGTGTTTATATTGCGCTAATTTGTGTTGTATCTTCGTTCTCGTGTTGAGTACTACGGTTTGCACTTGCAATTGTCCCTTAAATTGGATCGTCAGCTTTTAACCTAACTAGCTAAATGAAAAATGACCATGCTGTGCTTCCTATTTCTAATTTTCTCAATACCAACGTATTGTTGAAGTAGCAGTTGACCCATTCGTTTGCATTGCTTGACCTATTTGTTGTTGGCCAGTATGTAGTTGCCAAGCTGAGATGATTAAAATCCGAAAAAATCTCCCAAATAAATTGAATTTCTCTGATCACTTTGTCATCATCGTCTCTCTCTCACGTGACCGATTGCTGGATGATGCAGAACTCTTACCTATCACGGAGGGGGGGGGGGGGGNGGGGGGGGGGGGGGGGGGGAGACAACTAACAACCACTATATTTATGGGAATTAGCTCTCCCGAGAAGAAACTGTGAGGTCCCGAGCTGAGGGTTAAGTAGGCTTTCTTTTTGTTTAAATAGAATAGTTTTTTTATGTTTTGTTTAAATAACTGTCTTTTTTCGGTTTACTGCTGTCTTGTTTTTCAGCCCATCTGACTTTCTTCTTCAACTTCGATCTTGTTTCCTTACCATCTTTCTCAATTTATTCGATGTGCAGGAATCTCGTGTTGAAACTCACCTTATGCATAGATTCCGCATTCCCTTTACTCTAGACTAAATGGTGCCTCCATCCTTCTCTCTTTGGAACACCTTTGTTGTGGTTAGATGGGCTGTAACTAACACCTAACCTGATCCACAACTTGGACAAAATATTTGAAAGTCTGTGCATTTAGTTCAAGTTCATCACGTGTTAAGTAAGAAAAAGTTCACTTAAAATTTTTATTGGAATACCGTCATTAACGATTGACAGTGTTCCAATAATAAATGTTCAGTGAATTTTTCCTTAATTTAACACAGGATGAAATTGAACTATTTTGTTAAGTTGAAAAGTATGTGCTTCTTTTTGTATCCCTCACTGTAGCTCAACAGTTTAGCTATGCTGAACTCCAAATGAGTTGGTTATCTCTTGTATCGCAGTTTAAAAGCAAAAAAGCATAAATTTAAATTTTATTAAATAAAAAATTATAAATGCTAACTGTTTAAATTGAACTTTGAAATAAGGTATTGTTGTGATAGCTTATATTGATTTGTAACTTCCTCTGGACGTTAGGAAATAGCCAACTACTCGTGTGTATTTTAAGATTAATTTTATACCTTAGTTAAATCGTGCTTGTGCATGATGTGTTGGAAAGCTTATTGGTTGGTTACCATGTCTTGCTTCATTCATTTTACTAGATGTGTTTTTTAAAATCTTAGTTTAGAACATCGTCTAAAATAAGTGCTTCCGTTGTGTTTTCAACGATAGATAGAAAAATTCATGCTCTATTAAATCTGTATTTTTCAAACAAGATAAAATACATCGAGGGCTTCGAGATCATTATAAATTTTGTCTTCTAAGATGACAAGAGAGTAAGTTTAATGTTACTGAAATGATATCATTTACAACCCTAGCAACGACTGCAGTCAATCAACCTCGTGAATGATGTATTTTTGAACGGTTGATTAAATTGATATACGTAATTATATATTTCCGAAAAGTGGATTAAACTGATATACAATAATGGTATATTTTCGAACAGGGGAATAAATATACTATTACAAGAAGAGAAGTTGATCTTGCGTTTTTAAAATCTTCCTTTGACAACCGTAACTACAATTGCTGTCTGGAAACCAAATATTTGCGTAGCGTACACGGTAGACAAGGTAGGGTCAAACCAGTATTTTTTTAGTCGACCGTGTGGCATGCTGACTTCATGGCAAGGAACCAATAGCGCTCAGATTGCATCTGGCAACACTGCTGACCCCAAATCTGGCACCACCATTGGCCTAACGAGATGTCGCAGTAGTGACATCATAAAGTTTGTTTGAAATAAAGCCTTTCTGTTGGCTATTCGAACAAACGCAGATACATTTTCCTCCATAGAAATGACTCTACCTTGTTTCCTTTACCGTGGTAGCGCACTGACTGGGCAGAGACCTGAAGCCTTGTTTCCTCTACCGTGGTAGTGCACTGACTGGGCAGAGACCTGAAGCCTTGTTTCCTCTACCGTGGTAGTGCACTGACTGGGCAGAGACCTGAAGCCTTGTTTCCTCTACCGTGACGTCATTTGGTGTGTTTGAAATAAAGCCATTCTGTTGGCTAGTCGGACAAAATGAGATGTATTTTCTCCCATAGAAATGACTCCGCTTGTTTCCTCTACCGTGGTAGCGTACTGACTAAGCTGATTGGGCAGAGACCTGAAGCCTGACAATATCCTGCTGCTGGTGGACGAGGGCCTGGAGACGCCGTGGCTGGTGGTGACGGACTTCGGCTGCTCCCTGGCGGCGTCCTCTGAGAGCGGCCTGCGCGTGCCCTTCGTGTCGCGGGAGGCTGAGCCGCGCCAGGGCAACGCCGCGCTCATGGCTCCTGAGGTCTGCCTTCTTTTCTTTGTTTGTGGTGGCAAACTTGCGGAATGATACGCTCTCGAGGTCTGTCTTCCTTTTTTGTGGTGGCAAGCTTGCAAAATGATGCGATCTTGAGGCATTTTCTTAAAACTCTTTTCTGTTTTCCTTTTTGTGGTGGCAAACTTACGAAATGGTGCGCTCTTGAGACGTTTTCCTGATCTTCCATTTTTCTTTGTGGTGGCAAACTTATTTACGAAATAAAGCAATGAAGCAAAATGAACGACCCGAGGTCTGTCTTTTTCTTTTCTGTGTTGGCGAATTTATAAATTGTTTATTCTTGATAATGTAGAAGTCATTTATCTCGCACTTCCAAAATAATTTTATCTCAAATTTCGAACTTGTAAGAATGTTTGTTGATGTGTTGGTGTACTATTTTACTTCTCGTGTGATTTTTCAGAGAAGGCAGTTCATATCTTCAGGAAGTTTACGTTCATTTATCAGTCTTCAAAAAGTAATAGTGAATTTTAAAATTGTCATTTTGTTGCATAATATTTTCCCTAGGTATTTACTTGATCGTAGGATCTGTAATGTAATAGATCTATCTTGCCTGTTCTCTCATTCGAAGTACGATTGCATGATAGCGGGCGAACTGTGCTGTGACGTAACGAGGGTGGACCATTACAAACTCGTTGGTGTTCTTGCAGAAACTTCGGTAGTTTTTGACTCTTAAATTAATAGAACGAATAGTAACTGTTAACTTGTGCATAACTTTCGCCAGAATGCTCTAACTTGTCTGTAGTTATTCCCCTGCAAACTAAAGCACTCTCGAGCTACGCGTTGTGAGAATTATACGCTCACTGGACTTAACAAAAACTCGCGGTTATTTTTCTAAATTTAAATAACTGCACCTATCCTATTATATCTTGACCTAATCTATCTTTCATAATCTAAACCATCCTATCTTATTCTTATCTAGCCTATCCTGATATAATATATCCTAATCTAAGCTATCCTAATGTAGTCTATTTTAATCTTGCCTAACCTGATCTAACCAATCCTAATCTAACCTTTCTTAACTCGTCTAAACTATCCAAACCCAACCTATCTTATTCTAGACCATCCTAATCTAGTTTTTCCCTGTGTTTGAACACATAAGATACGGAAGAACTACACTGTTGAAGTTGTAAATAATATCTACTGTAAGTTAGTAGAGCGTGTGCTCTCATGTGTGCTTAATTCCCTGTGTCATTACTGAATGCACAACTTACGGAAGAACTACTCTGTTAAAATGGTAAATAGTATCTACAGTTAGCAGAGGTTGTGCTCTTACGTTTGCGTTGGAGTAACACATGTTACTTATTTCGAGTGCAGGTGAAGTCAGCTCGCCCTGGCCTGCTGCAGTCGGTGGACTTCTCTAAGTGTGACCTGTGGGCAGCGGGCACTCTCGCCTACCAGTTCTTTGGGCTGCCCAACCCCTTCTTGTGTGCCGGTGGGTGGGTCACAGTGTTGTCCACCTCTGTTGACTTCCGTGTCATCGTACTGTGACGTGTTCTTCTGTCTGGGGACATACCGTGCGCATGGATTCTCCGTTTCCTACAGTTGACTTCATGTCATTTTAGTTTAAAGATTACAAAACCTTAAAATGGGCACTTGTTTCTTGTATGTTTAATTCTTATGAATAAAATAACTATTAACTTCATCACAAACATTCCAAAAAAGGTAGTGTTATGGATCTATATAAGTCCATCATTACCATCTGAAAGAAGAAGGGTGGGGATCGAAAGTTAATAGTTAATGTGGATCGAAGAACGTGAAATGAAAGTGAGCTTGAAAAAAATCCACAAAAAATGCTAAAGATTCTTTTTAAAACTTCATTGAAATTGTGACGAAAAATACTACCAAACGATTGATGGGTTCAAAGCTGAACCATATACGTTAATTTCAGAACCGTGTGCATAAATGTACAAGGATTTCACTACATGGTCACTGGTGATGTGGATGGAATCCAAAATAGAAAAAGGGATATTTTGAAGAGGGCGAATTTTGGTTATGCGGTGGCCCCGGATAGTTGAATTGGAAGGTTTAGTGAGGATAATTTATAGAACAACGCTTGAACCATTGTTGATTTATTTATTATTATGTATAAGATATTGCACTTCTTCACATTGAGTTTAACTGATAAAGCAAAGGTTCACTGAAGTCAGAGGTTTTAGTATATTGGACAATGGACATATTTCAGGAATGATAGCATTTATTACAAGCACAATTTTATGCTAAAGCTCAAATTTGTTTAAGTGTATCCAAGTTATTACCGTATTTTGTGTAAAATGCGTATTTTACTCTGGATCATTTGAGAGATGAATTTTTTGCTCTGTGCAGGTGTTGTGTGACTTTTCTTTATCCTAATTAACTTTTTTGAGATATTTGGGTCGTGACCACTGGTCTTTTAAGGTGTTTTTTCGTCACTTTTACTAGCGTTTCTTCATTTGGATTCTATGTTGGGACCGTCTCTGTAGAGACGAGTTTTGTACGTTTACTATACTGTTGTCAGCTTTGAAGTTGCAGTTGTTTTCTGTGCAATAAAAGACAAGGTATCAGTGGCACAGCTGCTCACGACACCCAGATGTCGCTACAGATTTCCAAATAATTCAATCTTTGTTTGCAAGATGTTTGAGCACGTTCACAACGTATTGGTACATATGTGTACCACTTGGTAAATTGCGCATTTACGTACCAGTAACTATGACTACCATTTCACTGATTTCACTACTTTCATTCAAATAAGACTATGGCGTACAAATTAAAATGTTGTCTTGCCATTATATTTTTCTTTCTTGTTAGAAAGGATAAGAATGTAATCAAGCCGTAAAAGTGGCTTTTCAATTCTGCTCCTTCCAACCTAATCAAACCTACCGTGGCAACCACAGAAACGTGAACGTGTTAAAGCTATGAATTTAGCACCATATTTCAACTTTTTCCATTTTCTTAGCTACCATGTTTCCCTTTCACCACTTTCACGTATCAAATATTTCAAAATTTGAACCCTATTCACAGTAATTGTGTAAGTTTACGGAAGAGCAACAAGTAACATTTGGTTGGCTGCCGCAGGTGAGAACGGCTCACCACGTCTGGACTCGATGACCTACAACGAGCGCGACCTGCCTGACCTGCGCGACACGGACGCGCCTCTCACCGTCAGAAGGCTGGTTGCTGATCTGCTCAGGCGACGGCCTGCACAGGTGAGCCCTCGTCTCTTCTGTTGCAGCAAAAAAATGTTGGACCAAAGTGCCTGAGGAACTTGGCCTGCTAAGTTTCAAGTGTACGCAGTGTTCATGGAGAACTTGGCCTGCTAGGTTTCGAGTGTACACAATTTCCATGACGAACTTGGCCTGCTAAGTTTCAAGTGTACTCAATTTTCAAGGAAAACTAAACCTGCTAAGTTTCAAGTGTATGCAGTTTTCATGGAGAACTTGGTCTGCTAAGTTTCAAGTGTACGCAGCTTGTGTGGAAGACGTGGCATTCAAAAATACAACCCAACCATGTTTTATTGGTGTGTATTGAGGTTTTATTGGGTTTTAATTTCATTCCTGAAATGGCTGCTGTTTCTTGATCCCATGTCTAACGCTTTTCTACATTAGTGAAAAGAATTTGAATTCTAATTAAAGAAGTATCTAGAAAAGATCAAAAAGTGTTTAAGAACTTAGTTTTTCGTTTCACATGTTCAGTGATTCACTTGCATATCCCTGAATGCAAGAAAAATGAGGTAACTAAGACATTGAAAACGAGAGCGACTGGAAATATTTCACTTTTAAAGTGTGAGTAGCTGAAGTCTATTTCTTATTTAGTTCATTGGTAGATCCTTGTTATATGCCTATACTGACGTTTCACACTCCCTAATTCAATTTTATCTTCTTTAACAACAAAAAAGTAGAAGCTAATTCAAGAAAATGAGAGCAAGCACAGACACTGTACCAATAGGCTCCTGCACGTCTATTTCGTACCCAGCTAGTTTCAGCCCTATTGAACCGATATTTTTCTTCATAGTTTTGTGTAAATCAGCTTGTGAAATAGGTAATGGGCTGGTTATGCCCATATTATTGGGCATAACCAGCATTGGGTAATAATTTGTAGGCATTCGAGGCCAGGGAACTATTCTTTATGCATTTCCTCCACTATAGTTAGCATTCCTACTCGGTGTTGTGGAATTTGTAACATTATGCATTTACAACTCATTTTTGATGAATTTTGAATGAATGAAAATTTGTCTGGCATTCCATTACTAACTCAAGTATATAACTGCTCAAAAACAAAACTGCATTTTGAAACGAAAAATGTATAAAAAATTCGATGGTGTTTTTTTGGGTGGAGTTTATTTGATGTTTTTTCGTGAGTTTCTGGCATTTCTAAAATTGATGGAATGGCTTGGTGAGAAATGTACGAAGACTGGACAATACTAAATGTGTTGAATGGCCTTTGGTGCTTGTGACTAATGTTTACAGTGAATTGACACTCGAAATTTTCCCAGTTTCACTCGAATAACTTTTCCCAAAAAACGTTGACAAAAAATGTGCGAAGATAATTTGTATGTTGGTGTGTTTCATGACAGTAAATAGCCAAATTAACAATAATTCAATAGATGAAATGCCGGAATAGTTGCAGCGTATCTGGATTTCGTTCAGTCATCAAATGCAGGCTTCATTTACTTACGGTAGTCGTAAATTTGAAGCGTTTCACGGCTGTGAGAAAAACATGCGCTAATGGATTTTATATTTGTTTAAATATTTTAATTTTGGCCCTAAGTTTCTTAAATCCAACTTGATTCATTCTATTGCTTTTCTCTATTAGATACAGCCCAGTATTTTTGATGTGCAGTGTTCCCTTTTAATTTACTTTCGCTAATGCAGGAGTAAAAAAACTGTTACAAATAGCAAAACAAATTGTTCTGGAGTTTTTGATCAATGTAACTCCGTACCATCCGGCAAGTTTTTGTGTACCACCTTAGACAATGTGACGTATCAGTGCTACCCTCCAACATGTTGTCTCATTGCAGCGGCCGAGCGCCAGTGTAGCGGCCACCCTCAGTCAGTTGTGCCTGTGGGGCCCCAGCGAGTGGCTGCAGCGGCACTCCGCTGCGCGACCGCAGCGCGAGCAGGTGAGGCTGCGCTGCTTGTTCGTGTCTTGTTGCATTACTGGTGTGCACGGCTCGTCAAAAATGACGGTATTCGATATTTTGCTGATATTAAATCTTTCAGATGTGGATGACAAACAAATATATCCATATTAATAGTTCTCACGATTAAAATGTTCTTGTACTTGTCCACTGGTGATACTCTCATCACAGGTACAGTCATAGAGAATCCTCACGACAGTGGTTCTTACCCTTGTTGGAGGTACTGAACCCCACAAGTTACATACGTGCATTCATCGAATTCCATGTTGTTGGAAAAATAAAATGTAGTTTTTTTATTCCAATTCAAAACATGTATATCACTATATACAGTACTGTATTAGTGGGGTGAACCAAACCGCCGAACTCCTGAAATCGACTCACCGAACCACTGGGGTTCGATCGAACCCAGGTTAAGAACTACTTCGTTGAGAGCGTCACACACACACACAGACCAATCAACTCAGGAAGCTACAACTTTGGATTATTTATCATTAGCCAAGTAGTTCTTGAAAAAACTTGTTGTATCTGTTTCCTCGCGATAAGTTGCATTTTCTTGAACAATAGATTAAATTTTTATTGCCGCACTTTATTTTTTTTTATTTGCATACTAAAGTGAGCGGATAATAGTTTTTTATACTATTTGAATGGTGTCTATGATACCTTCTAAATAGATATGAATTATTGGGACCGTTGCTGACAGAAGTTGGGTATATCTATGCATGAATTAGGTAAATTATTATAGAGAAAACTGTGTACCTCAGCTTAAATACGTCTGTATTCTTGTGTTGCAACAATTGGGTGTTCCAAAATATGCTTACCTTTTTAATGACTGCAATTTATTTGTAATCTCTCCTTATGTGGAACTAATGTGTGCAGTTCGATCTAAAATGTTGCACTGTTAGGTTGAAGGGTGTGATAAACAATCCAACATCAATCCTAAGTTCGGGGTGACACGTTAGAAAATTTCCTGCTGCCGCGTGACACCTTTCCTCAAGACAAAGATTTCGGATTAGATAGGTGGGCTGGATACCTCTGACTAATGATAAGTGTCGATTGATTACTGAAAATAGGGGTTAGAATAGATTTCCTTGAATTTTTTAGACTATCCAGCTTGTTTGAATAGTAAAGGTTTCGGCCTGTATAATTCTGGTTATGTTTTTCACGAGTGAACTCACAGAGGAAGAAACGCACGTTTGTGTCATTTCTAGTATGAACTCGAGGTTGGTATAAAACGAAGTGCGTTTAAAAAGAAACACATTAATCCCTTTTGCTACTCTTGGATAGCACATTCCTACTTAACGACTGATTTAGGATTATTGTTTTTTTTTCTGACAACCTACTTGATAGACGATGCGTATACCATTGGAAAAACGAGACACTTGCATTAGATTTGACTTAATATACTTGGAATTAGAAGGAAAAAGGAATGTGAACGATTTGACTATCGCTTCCTAATAATGCTGTTGCTGTTATTTTATCATGTCACATTTTTCTCAATTCTTGTTTCTTCTTTTGATTTTCGCAAGGGCTGCTCTAAAATAGAAGCGATGAAAGGCATTAATCAAAATGAATATATATTTTTTACACCTAAATAACTAAATATTTATGAACTGTGAGGAATGAAGTTTTTATAAGAATCTAGAACTTGATGAAGCGTTCATCACGTTCCGTTCTACCATTATGGAAAAACTGTTTTCTACACCGACGGTCATCATGTTTATGAAGGTCTTCCTGCTATTTATTCCTCTGTTGAATTTTGCTAGTTAAATTTTTTACGACAATCTCAAAGCTATGACGAGGACAGTGTCGTGACAGCAATCCAAGTATCAATGCATCCATCATCTTAGCAACTTACTAGTCACATACTGATGAAAGAATAAAATTTGTAAGCTAACTGTTGATATGAATTATTGGGATTATATGCAGACAGGAAATATATACACGATGCATATAACGTGGAATAAATCATCGCAGGTGATGGAGTGGCTACTGACCCTGACGGCAAAGGTGCTGTTCGAGAACCGTGCAGTGAGCGCAGCGACGGAGTACCGCCTCGTGTCCACCTTCCTGTCGAGGGTGCGCTTCAGTGACGTCATCAGAGCCATCAACTGGAACAGTGCCTTCTAGTGGCCATCCTCTACAGCTTCTGCTTGCCGCGGCCGTGCGTACTTAACTCCTCTAACGCCCACATTTTTGTATTCAAATTACTGTTATTACAACCACCTTCACTAGGCTGGCTCTGATATGTGGTAGCCCCCAATATCAGGATGAAGAAGAAACTGCTACTCGACAGTGAACTTCAAAGAACACATAAGGGAACGAATTCAGAAAGAAATAAAATGTATTGGGGTCATTTTCGAAAGAGGACCGAATGGTCCTGTGGGGCGTTAAAGGGTTAAATTATGTTTCTTTAAGTTTTTAACTTCAACGCAGGCTTATTTTTGTGGACTATTGCTTGCCAAAGTAGATTGTGTAGTGGACGGATCGTGTGTGAATGCGTGAATTTGAAAACATAATGTGCAGAAGACCAGAAGTGGTCTCAAGCTGTTGGCAAATTCATAGTTGTTGTCTAACTAAATGCAATAATCTGCATCGTTTATGAAGTCCCAAATCATAATTTTACGACGGACTTGAAAATTTCTGTCGATTTTTTTTGCAACTCTTTGGGTAACTTCTGAATCAGAAGCATTTGGATTATGAGGATCTCAAGGCATCCGCTGATGAGGTGATGCTTCGCTGATGCTTTGTAGGTGATGTTCCAGATAACTACTTGGATTCTTCTTTGTATTACAATGAGAGCTTAACTGAGAAAATGTGGAATTGCCTTTATACATTGGTTGCAGAATGTGGCTCATGTGGAAGTTTGTGACAGTTCAGAATTGTGATAGCCGATGACTTAAAATAATTATTACGGTTATCTTTCGAATGATGCAAATTTCCCGTTGATGATTATAAAGCAGGGGCTGATAGAAGATAACGCAATTAGCCTCTTATTATGTAGCTTATTTCGTGCTATGCTGAGTTTGCCCTGTAGTTATTTAGTGCAATTTCTGTTTACTTCGATGGTCTGTTTCGTGCATCAGTCATATGCCGCTCGAAATATTTGCTCGCTTTGTTTAGTTATACATGGGTGTACTCGATATTATTGTGATTTTAATATTTAAATTCCCTCGTAACACTTAGCGAAAAGCATGATTCGTCTTCAAGTGGAAAGCTAAGGAAAACTGTGGTGCATGATATATTTTGTTGCGAGTTCGTTTTTTTTTCTCAGTGGCGTCTTCTGTCTGTTAGGTTTTCAGCAGAGGGAGCACATTTGTTTATTATTATCTACAGTTTCCTTTATTGTCGGTCATCTTCTCAATTTTTAGTATTTGTGGATTAATTTACACACGGAATGTTTTTATTCAAATGCGCAAATGATCGAGTAACCGCGATGTTTTGTAAATGCTTGAATTAAGCTTGGCGAGGGATTACAGTGGCGGTTTTAATCAATCGGAAAATGAGTCTTCCAGTTGGCGATTGTGTGGTGTCGTTCGTATTTAGTATTTCTTTTATGCGGACAATCGGGCGCAATACTTCGTGTTCTGAACACTTGTCATTCTATGTGACTTGCAAGCTCTGCAGAACAATGAACCGTCTGAAGTATTTGCGTTAGGTATTTGGTTGTTATACGATTCATTGTCCATGTATATTTACTCCACGCAATTGCGATTTACGCAGTGTCAGTCACTAGTTCTCATTGTATATTATATGGTAACCATCATTTAGTTCGAATTCGTTTTCAATGGTTTGGCTCTCACAGTTCTCGTACGACGATGTTAAAACATGTGACATAAGTAAGCAAGGAATGCGACTTGCGAGTATCAATGTCAACACTTTTCGTTACAGTTCTGAGTAGCATTAATGTGCGGCGCTTTTACGTCGTGGAAAAAAGTCGCAGAGTGAAATAGGGAAAACATTTAAGGATTGTTTCGAATGAATGGAATTAGGGCGAGGTCCGTGTAAATAATCTAATTTTTAAGTAATTGAATATGATGGAAGATCAGAGTCGGTCAATGTATTGATAATTGCCGAAAGGTCTTGTACCTGTGAAGTTGAATCTTGCAGAATTCATAGGTACATACATATTAGTATTTAAGAAATATTTTCTGGTCATAGCAAAAAGTAATTGAAGAATCAATGGTTTACAATCGAAGTGCATTGTGGAACATTAATTTTTGTGATCATAGAACTAATGTGAACGTGAGTGGCCTTCCCGCATAAATTATCCGATGACGCAAGATAGCGGAAATGTTTGTATAAATATTGTCACATACGAGTCATTAAAAACTCGAAGCTGTTAAATATTACACAGGAGTAAGCGCTGCACATGTATTCGGAAAATAGATTTGAAATAAAACTTGAAAAGCGTGTGATTGGATTTTCTTATTCTATCTGATTACAGGGGAAAGTATATCAAACGATTTACGGAACACTGATCTGAGTATTTCAAGAATGTGGTCATCACATAAAAATTTTACATGTTATATATAATATGGGCTTCTAGTCCAGGGAAATTGATGAAAACTGAAGATTTTGTACGCACTTAATATATACCTATTTAATGCTGGTGTAAGAATGGTAAATCTTTCTCCTGCAATGACGTATTTTATATTCAGAGTAATATAACAATATAAAACTCGAAAATTTGAGCTCATTTCAGACATTTATTATTCAACAATTAAAACAAGAGACTAAGCCCATTCCCTAAAATATAATTTTATTGCTCTAATTAAAGTTGTGTGAGCATAGGAGTCTAGTCGCTTCCAAATCGCGCATTTCAAATATATAAAAACCTGTTCATCAGAACATTCCCTGAACATGAATCCAACAGAACAAAAGTCTACAATTTGAATTTTTTGCCCTCACCACAAGAAGAGATGTAGAAAATCAGCGGCTTTCGAGTTACAATATTTTAGGAGAGATGACGATACCTGCACAGATAGACGTGCCTGCGGCTACACAACAAACACACGCACGTCGCACCTGACCGTTGATCTTAGCATGGCACACAGCAGCAGCGAGGAGTCTCATCTGAGGTGACGCGACTTCCAGCCCTCGTACTTGGCGCTCGCCGTGTGGAACATGTGCAGCAGGTGGTCCAGGATGCCGCTCCTGCAGTTGTAGTCCCGGATTGCCTTCTCCTGCAACATGTGTGCATGAACCTTTCCAAACCGAGCAAATTATTACGATCCTCTTCAAACTGAGCTAAATATTATGACTCTTCTCAAACCGAGCAAAATGTTATAACCCATTTCAAACCGAGCAAATTATTACGATTCTTTTCAAACTGAGTTAAATATTATAATCCTTTCCAAATTGAGCTAAATAATATAAAACTCTTCAAACTGAGCAAAATATTATGTCCCTTTTCAAACCAAGCAAAATATTATAAACCTTTTAAAACTAAGTTAAATATTATAATTAAACCTTTTTAAACTGAGCAAAATGTTAAAAACTTTTTCAAACCGAGCAAAATATTATGACTTTTCAAACCAAGCTTAATACTCGTTTTATGACCCTTTCTAAACCAAGCAATATAATATTATAAACCTTTTCAAACAGAGCAAACCAAAGGAGTATACTTCTATTTTCCCCTGAACTTTTTCACCCACTGACATGGTTATCATAGTCCCTGTAATGTATCAACTAAAGATTTTCCTGAAAAACTTTATAAGATCAAAGTTATAAAATGTTTCAAGCATTAATTTCATTTGAAACATGTTTTTATTTTCTGCTTAGTGTAAGACACGAGGTGCAATCTAGTCAATCTCAAATTAATTATTGCGCCTAAGTACATTCCTAGCAAAATAGAAAGCTCTAAAAACGAATCAGATCCTGCACGAGACCACCAGCGCACAAGCCTACCGCAATAATGTAACGAATGTCTGAAACGAGTTTTAAGTTGAGAAAAACGTAGTTTTTGTACCACAAGGTTTGTGAAAGATATTAGAATTTATCCACATTCCACAGAATGACTGATTTTAATCTCGAGTTTTGCAGTGATGAACTGGCTATGTGTTCATGATATTCAAACAGTAATTCTAGGTATATTCACACTCACCCACCATTTGCTACAGGGTGCAGTAAAAATAATGTACTTCCAAAGAAACCTACTCGTTAATGTATGTGCATTAAAACTTGAAACGAAAAACCTCTAAGGTATTTTAGTTTAAGCCTCTCTAATCATAACAGAGGTGTTCGTTCCACAGAGCGGAAACTGAACGGCACCATCAAGTATGGTGTTAGAAGAACGGGGAATCAATTCCCAGGGCGTGTTCTCACACAAGATTCACTTTCGCATAAAAAACAGTAAATTTAGAAATAAGTTTATGATACATGATTAAAGTTCAAAAAGAAAATGGCGTAAAACAGAACAGCACTGAAGCAAAACAGATGATCCATAACAGTTTCCAGCTATCAGAATATCACAAAACTTTGTGAGAATTTTTGGTCTAATAATTAGTTTTTCCTGACGAACAACCGAGTTTTGAAGTAATTAAAAAGTTTCATTGCTTTTGTAAATATTGAATGAAAGGGTGAAAAAATATTGTAAGGCTATACCCTTAGGTTTTTTTATTAATTTTGCTAAATAAAATGGAAGTTCTGATTTCTCACTGGAAATTACTTGAGAATTTAAAAACGTTTTAAATTTAATCTTACATTGATTCACCCTAGGAAAAGCTCGAAATTAAACTAGCGGATTTGGAATTTTTCTCAAAGAATTTTACGAAAAGATTTTGAATTTTAAGTGAATTTCTGGTCAAATAATTAGTTTTCCTGATGTACGAACTAGTATTGTAGTTTTTTGTTGCTTTTGGAAATATTGAATGTAAAAGTGAAAAATATTACAAGCCATTGAGTATTTAGAAGTAAGGAAGGTGCAGTCAGTACCTGGAAGGGCCGCAAAGTGGCCTGGTGGTAGCTGTTGAGCGTAGTGTGGAGGGTGTGGAGCTTGGCGACGAGCTGGGGGGTGCGAGGGGGGAAGCAAGCCCAGAAATGGCGGAGCAGCTCGCCGCCGCTGCTGTACACGTTGCACAGCTCCTTCCGCAGCTCCAGTGGCAGCTCTTCCACAGCACCTGCTCACGGAGGCATGTATTGAGCGGTCCTGTGTGGCTTGAATGCTACATTTGTGCAGTGTAGCATAGATACTGCATTTGTTTTGTGGTGAGTGAATACTGTATTTGTGCTGAGCAGCATAGATACCGCATTTGTGCAGTGCGGCGTGGATCCTGTATTTCTGTTGTGTAGCGTGGATGCTATATTTGTGTTGTGTATCGTGGATGCTGTATTTGTGTTGTGTATCATGGATGCTGTATTTGTGTTGTGTATCGTGGATGCTGTATTTGTGCTGTGTAGCATGGATACACTGCCTTCATAATGATATAAACAATTTATCACATTCATGTGATAAAAGTAAACATGTGATAAAAGTAAATGAGTAAATATACTCTAGTGTCAAACACTAGAGTCGAATATTTCCCTCCTTGGTTGTGCAGCCATTCCACACATTCCATGCTTGCGTTGCCAGTTATGACAATAATAATAGCAACATTTTGTCATGTAACAAGAAAATCATTCTGAGCTGGCTGAAGGACGCAATATGCGAAAGCGAAGATATGGTCAAGTTTTCATACAAGCGAGTTTTTGCACGACACTTCGACTTCTCAATGGAATGTCATTGAAAAATGTAAAAGCGTGAACACCTGAAAAACCAATCTCTAATCCCCAAGAATATTTGACCCTTGGAAATAGTAAATAATCACTAGAAAGTAATGGTACTAAGAATGATATCAGTCTTTTATAGACATAAATGAAGCCAAACGCAAGCATGAAGATGCTCAAGATGAAGCAGCTGAATAAACCTTAGGTGAATTCCTCTGCAAAGCAAAAGAACTCAAAGTGTAAGAACTCCCTCAACCAGGTAATACATTTGTTTCAGGGACGAATGAACTAATGATCGTCTCCACTCAAAACAGCATTATGCAACGTTGACTATGCAGAAGCTGGTACATATACCATGTTATATTCACTCAAAATAACATAACACCATGTCGACTACGCAAAAGCTGGTAGAGATACCGTGATAGTATCTGTTCAAAATAACAAAACGCACAACTATGCAGAAATAGCACAACGCAGAACTCAGCAAAAATAACGCAATGCAGAACTATGCAGAAATGTCAATGCAGAACTATGCAGAAATGTCAATGCAGAACTATGCAAAAATGACACTACAGAACTATGCAGAACTAACAACACAACGTCAGCTATACAAAAGGTGATACCCCGAGAGAGGCAGCTGGTGCGACTGACCGTTGGTGAGAGGTGCATCAGAGCGACCTTCCCGGCACCGCTCCGCCACCTGCTGCAGAGTCTTGTGCGCCAGTTGCGGGTTCTGCACCGACGTCAGGTCCGGGCACCACTGGTGCACCACCTGCGAGAGCTCCATGTTCAGGCGCTCCAGCTGCACAGCAAGCACGGTATTAATGAAGGACACGGTAGAAGAAACAAAGTAGGGTTAAACCAGTCATTATTTTGTCGACCGTGTGACAATGACGACGACATGGCAACGAACCAATAGCAGCGCTCAGGTTGCATCTGGCAACACTGCTAGCCCCAAATCTGGCACCGCTTTTGGTCTAACGAAATGTCACAAAGGGGACGTCATAAGGTTTATGGTTTGTTTGAAATCAAGCCGTTCTATCGGCTAGTTGAACAAGAGAAATGACTTTACATTGTTTCCTCTACCGAGATGAAGGAGGTCTACACTGCAGGATGGGCAAATCAAATGCCCGCGTTTTGAAAGGCTGTTAGGAAAAGTAAAACTTTACTTACAAAATTATTCGAATCAGTGTACACTGTCGTTTGTGTGCTCACTTTTTGAAGATGGCATCAGGAAGATGGCGGTGACCACACACATCTCACCATCACCATCACTGCCGTTGCGTAGGCCTTTCAAAACTCGGGCATTCAATTCGCCCCACCTTGTATATTAAAGCCACGTGTGTCCGACCGTCCGTCCATCATACTTTGAAAGGATTATAACGGTATAAAAGCCACGTGTGTCCACACTTTGAGAGCATTCTAATTTAGGCCCGCAGCACAGATACGCAATACAATTACTTGGTACCCGTAGATGGGTACACTTCTTCTCTTTGTTGAAGATAGTTTTATGAATAGATAACAGCTCAAACACAAAAATAATACCATTATTATTGACAGTGGGAGTGAACACACTAGTTGAAATGAAAAACAAAATAACAAGTAAAATTATTCGAATCATAGAAAGAATTTAAAAAGAGTTTTAGAAATGGAGGAATTTGAAACCGGAGAGGAAGACAAAAAACATAAGTAAACAGCTAAAAATGGAGGGAAATGATTGGTTGTAATTGAACACCATGCTTCAGCAGTGAGCCAAGCTCCTATCGAGAGTAGCATCCTTGTTGGTACGGGGTGTACACAAAAAGATATACCTGCCACTGATGGCAAATATTACAAATATGTATCTATGATACCGTGCTGCAGTTTAGTTCTGATGTATATACAAATGTATTTTATCATCTTTTATCCGTCACAACATAGCTCAATAAACCTAGAAAAATATAGTATATTTGATGTATTCTTGAAATCAGTGAACACATTTTTCATGAACACTTTTCATATAATAAGTACTGTACACACAGACTGCACAACTAACCAAGAACGCAACGAGAGCACAAGTAAGAAACCCGTCTCTTTGTTCTTCTTGTGAAATTTTTAGATGGCTAACAGTTTTTAAATAAATATTAAAATAAAAAATTTAAAGAATTCAATAAGAATTTTTTCTTCAAAATCACTGTTATAATGCCACACAAGTTACAGTTTAAAAATCAAAGCGAGCTATGATTAAATAATAGAAGCCAGGTACAATTCTGGTAATGGATAAAGGCCAGGTACAATTCTAGTAGTGGATAACAACAAGGTACAATTCTAGTAGTGGATAACGACAAGGTACAATTCTCGTAATCCCACCAAAAATGGTAAATGGTTTAAAAATCCAAGCGAGCTTTAATTTTTGTATTGCCACACAAGCCAAGATTTAAAAATAAAGGCCGGGTTCAATTTTAGTAATGCTACACGAGCCGTGGTTTAAAATTAGGCCAGCTGCAATTCTGGCAAAGCCACCCGAGCTATGGTTTAACAAGATGCCAAAAAGAACAAGGAGCCACGGACCTGATGAGCAGCAGCAGGCTCAGCAGAAGAGTGGGAGGGCGGCCCGGCGAGGTACCTGTCCTTCTGCTGCAGCTGCAGCGCCGACGCGTCCTTGCTGCCCTCGCTCTCCAGGTCGTCGTACACGAGCTTCTCCTGCAGCCGCGCCTGCACCGCACACACACACCAGTGACAAGCTGTACTTGCGGCACACTGAACATTAATTTTTGAGTGTCTCACCTGCTTCACTGAGGCATATTGAGCAAGTTTTGATTAATCTGACCTGATTCAATATGGAAAATAATTAACCGTTTGACCGCAACTGGTTAAACTGAAGTTCAATATTCAACTCAAATATCAAGTAAATTGCAGTTAGCAATTTTGAAAACAGCAAAGATTAACTGGATCATCAATTCAATTACCTTTAATTAAGTATTTATGGAAATTGAGTTTGTGACTACTAATTGGTCAGCGGCATTATGAAAATCCCCTCCGTGGCCGCCGGTGGCGCATGTTGCAGTCAAAGTGTTAAGAATGTAATTGAGATTAAGGTAGGAACGCCTAGAGATGTGACTCAAAAAAAACCGTGCTGTTTTTTTTTAAAAAAACATGTTTTTTATAAAAAAAACATGGCTTAAAAAAAGTGGATGTTTTTTTTTCAATATTTTGTTTGAAAATAACTCAGCAAGAAAAAGATCCACATTACATTATTTGTTTTCATGTCATATTATAAAATAAAACAGCATTCTTCTTAATTCATGGTTTTCTATGGTTGTACAAAATTTTTCATTTTCTTTGGTTTCATGTTTTGATATTTCATTTATTTTACAATGCAGGTGAATCCATTCAACTCCCCAAATAGTGTGTTGTAATAATATTTCTTTACTTATGGTCATTGATAGAGATGTTACCAAAAAAACCATGCTGTTTTTTCAAATGTTTTTTACAAAAAATCATGACTAAAAAACATGGATATTAATATATTTTATGTGACCAAAAAAAACACGCTTTTTTAAAATATATTTTTATACAAAAAATCATGGCAAAAAAACACGGATATTGGTATATTTTATTTGACCAATACAACTATGCTGTTTTTTAAAAAACAACTTTTTTACAGAAAAATCATGACTAAGAAAACGTTGATATTAATATATTTTATGTGACCAAAATCCTTGCTTTTTAATAAAAGTGTTTTTTTTTTAGAAAAAAATGGACTAAAAAATGGATATTAATGATTTTTGTAAAAAAAACAGGTTTTTTTCAGAAGATGGCATGGTTTTTTTGGTCAGATAAAGTATCTTAATACCCATGTTTTTTAATCATGATTTTCTGTAAAAAAAAAATTTTAAAATGCATTGTTTTTTGATCACACAAAATGTTTTAATATCTATGTTTTTTTACAAAGAAGTCGTGACCAAAAAATCGATATCAATGACTTTTTGTAAAAAATACATGTTAAAAAACACTGATTTTTCGGTCACATTAAATATATTAATATCCATGTTTTTGAAACATGATTTCGTGTAAAAAAAAATGGTTAATATGCAGTTTAATGCGTTCACGGAAATTTAAAATTCCATTCCAATGAATCGCTAGGTACACATTTGAAAAAGTTTTAGAAGAATGACATTCTGCTCGCTGATGCGTTATTTTCGAGTTATTCAAGTTTTGAATTATAGTCTTCCATAGCAGTTGCGTTGCGCGTTTGAGCTGTTGGAGTATGCTTGGGTACTTTGTAATTCATTATTAGCCAACCCCGCGGAGCCTGAACCCACTTCTAGGATGTTTTAGTTAATAACACAATAATGGTTATCACTCAAAAATATTAGCGGGACTGGGGTAGTGAATACTGAAATCGATATGCAGTTGACATCAGTTTCAATATGGTAGAACATTAGCAAAAGCGTCGGAGTGAATACCGTAGATTCAAGTATTCACTTCCCCAGCCCCGCTAAAATTTTTGGGTGATAACGTTTATTGTGTTGTCAACTAAAACATCCTAGAAGTGGGTTCAGGATCCGTGAGGTCGGCTAATAATAAATTACAAGTACCCAAACGTACTCTAACAGCTCCAGCTCAAGCGTGCAACTGACTGAAACTGCTATGGAACACAAAAATTTCAAAGTAAAATAACTCGAAAATAACGCATCAGTGAGCAGAATGTCATTCGTGTACAACGTTTATAAATGTGTTCCTTTAGTGATTCTTTGGAATGGAATTTTTAATTTCTGTGGGCGCATTAAACTGCATATTGACCAAAAAATGTGAAAAAGTAGCATGGTTTTTTAGTCACATAAAAGATATTAATATCCAGGTTTTTTTAGTCATGATTTTTTGTAAAAAAAAACATGTTTTAAGAAAAACTGCATGGGTTTTTTAAGGTCACATATAATAAATTGTTTTTTAGTCATGATTTTTTTGTGAAAAAACAGCATGGTTTTCTTTGGTCATATAAGATATATTAATATTCATATTTATTAGTGATGATTTTTTCGTAAAAAACTTTTTTTTTTAAATCATGGTTTGTTGGTGTTGTAAAAGATATTAATATCCATGTTTTTTTACATATGATTTTTTCAAAACATGGTTTTTAAAAATATGTTTGATTTTTTTTTAAATCATAATTTTTTGTAAAAAAAACATGTAAAATAAAACAGCATGGCTTTGTGGTCACAAAATATATTAATATCCATGTTCTTTGGTCATGATTTTTTGTAATAAAACATTAAAAGGAAACCCTAGAGTAAAAGTGGTGGCAGATAACCCACAATTACCAAGAGGAGTCTAAGAGGAACAGCAGGAGCCACAGAACTTATATTGATGGAATCAAAATTCAGAGCTTATTATCTCTACTATGTCTGAATATTTTGGTCACATATAAATAAAATCAGACATAGTAGAGATAATAAGCTCTATAAAATTCAGAGCTTATTATCTCTACTATGTCTGAATATTTTGGTCACATATAAATAAAATCAGACATAGTTGAGATAATAAGCTCTGAATTTTGACTCCATCAATTTAAGTTCTGTGTCTCTGGCTGTTCTTCTTAGATTCCTCTAGGTAATTGTGGGTTATCTGCCACCACTTTTACTGTATGGTTTCCTTTTGAAGTTTTTATTACAAAAAAATCATGACTTAAAAACCTTGATATTAATATATTTTATCCGACCAAAGAAAAACAGACATATACCTAACAAAATTTGAGTGGGTGCAAATAAAAACAAAAAAACAAAAAAAACATGTTTTTTTTGCAAAAAATACTGCCATCAAATAAGACCGTTTTTTTTTTGCATCACTAGGAACGCCAATATCTGATTTTCAAACTTAGCAAATTGCAATTTTTGCCCTTATTTCTGACATCAAGGAAAGCAACTTTTCGCACTGTTGCTGCAGATTAGAACGTTATTTAAGACTCCCTAACCGCAGCAAAGGCATTCCAAAGAGAGAAAGGCATTCCAAACAGAGGAAAATACTAATTAGTATGGAGAACGTAGAACCTATGCACAAGGGCATAGAAACAGTAAGTTGAGAAAGACGTTTATGAAACAAGATAAAAGTTAAAGAAGAGAGCAGTGTTTGCAAAAAAAACGGGATAGCAGTAAAATGGTAAAAAATTTGGTCCATAACACAACAAAAAATAATTAAATTTCAATAAAAAAGGACTACCTAACCTACATCTCAGGAGCTCATATCTTCCCTCTTAGAGCAATAATTTCCATAGATACTAAAGTTGCATCCCCCTGAGTGGTAAATCAGTTTACAATACAACTACTACATACGAAGACACCTTGGAAATTCAATTGAACGCAGTGTCTATTCACCAGATTTTCAGCTAGCTTCCATTTCCTGGTTGAAATACAGCAATGTAAGCTTCTTTGCCACAAGTGAAGAGGTGCAAAACTTAGTCCCTCTTGCATGAATCGTTGAACTGAACACACGCAAACTGGGTTCTCGAATAAGAGAGTTTCTTATGTTGATCCTTAATCACGGACAATAGCTTTGCAAGCTTAAACGCTGACAGTAAGTCGGTAAACTCTGATCTAGAAAATAAACTGAACTGCGTGAACACAATCACACTTTCACTTACTTACCTCCAGATTGTGGACAATAGATAAGTAGGTTTTGATTAAGGATGAAGCCTAAAAAATGCACAGGCTTACTACTCCAACACGATAACTAATTGCACTTTACACAGGTACGAGCACCTTCTCCACTTTACAAAATTGCAGTTAGTACGGTTACAAGCTCCTTCTACATGCTACATTACCAATTGCAATTTATAGAGATACAGGTAGATTCTACAATCGGAGTTTACACGGATACAAGTAACTTCTACAATTGTAATTTGCATAGATACAAGCACCTTTGCAGTTTGCATGTATACAAGCACCTACTACACATTAAAAATTGCAGTTTACACGGATACAAGCACCTTCTACATGTTAAATAACAGCAGTTTGCACTGGCACCAGCACCTTTTTGTTCTTAGGTGGGAGGAGGGGCGCTGGGGTAGAGCCGTTGGTCAAAGCCTCAGGGTTCTTGGCGACCATTTCATCATAGAGGCGGTCCGTCTCAGACCGCGTCTGGGCCTTTAGGATGTTTTGGCTGTGTTGGTTGAACCTGCAGCAATTGTGTTGTGATTAGTTCTCATCTGCTCGCCTGCGCATGATTCGTGTCTCAAACACGGGACTTGGGTAGCAATCCAAGATACGATGTTTGTTTAAGCCTCCCTAACCGCAATAAAGACGTTCCAAAGAGAGGAAGAACGAAGGCACCACTCAGTATGGAATTTAGGGAAAGCGGTATCTATGCACAAGGTGCATAGAAACAGTAACTTGAGAAAGAAGTTCATGAAACAAGGTAAAATTTGAAGAAGAAAATAGTGGGTGTTGAAAAACAGGACAGTAGTGAACCAAAAAAAATATGGTCCTCAAGGAAAGACCCTATTCTATTCCAACATAAAGAAGACCTACCTAGCCTTTAGCTCAGGACCTTATTTATTCCCCCTAAGATCGAATAACCCAAGAATAGCCTACTCAGCTTGTTCCTGCTGCCAAACTCGAATCTATTTAAACCGGTTCCAGTACAAGTCCACGAGTTTACAGCACATAAACAACCCAATTCAATTGTGCAATCCACCGGGATTGCGCAATTGATTAGAATACAAATATGGAATAAATGGAAGTGACCAGTGTGGCAGTGATAGTTGGCAGACAAATAAGGGAATGTTCAGACACATGATACTTCCACACGCCGATTCCACACATGATTAAAAATAGCCTTTTCCTTGAGAATTAACAAAATGGGAATAATCCCATCTACACATCGAAAAAAATTAATCAACAACTCTCAACAGAATGAACTTCTAATGCAGGAGCATTCACAAATATTACAAAAGAAAAATAAATCTTCATTGATCACTGTCGTGATTAATTGAAGAATAACGCCTTGATTAGGTAAAAATCATCAAATTATTTCAGAACTTCGATATTAGCTGCCATAGGAAGTGTAAGACGTCAGGTAAGTCCTGTGAAGAAATGAGATACGTTCAAGCATTTCGAAATTTGTCTTTGATCAAAAGTTGTGATGTCACAAATCCGAAATCTTACTGAAAAAAGTGAATGATTTAGAAAAAAATTTCAAATTCCAAAACAGAACTTTGAAAAATTTGATCCATCACCGTATTGCACGAGTCTTTCGGCATCCAATGATCCCCATATCATCACTGTAGCTCAAAAACTGACTAAGAAGATACATTTTTTTCAATGTGTGTATTTTGTCATTAGTTTCCAATCGTTCTTACGATTTGTTCATAATCGTTTTTATTCTTTCTTTTACAGCACTGAGGATGGGGTCGTAGATTCCAAAACGTTTGCATTTAAAAAAATGCTGTATTTTTATCATTTGTTGGTTCATTTTTTCATTTTCCGTATTATATTCCTAAAAACTTGCCCTCTTAATTCTAATATGTAAATTGATAGAAAACACATACCTAAGACAAAACTCATATGAGTACTGCATTGTTTCACTCAGCACAAGCATGCCTGATTGATGTCAAATGACGTCACTATTTTTTATCAATGATTTTCTGGCATACCACACAAGCCTCTACAACAAGTTACTGCCCTCAGGGTTACTAAGGGCACACACTGACACAGAAATACAATTGAAATATCCATATTCTCAGAAAATAAGATGAACAACAAAAAGTTTAATAAAGTAAAAAAAAGACAATGAAACTCATCAGTGAAGAGTTCACTCCAGTAGAACACATCAATTACGTATTAGAACTCATCACTCCATCCAATGAAACTCGTCAATTATGTGTTCACTCCAATGAAATTTACCAGCGATGAGTTCACTCCAATAAAGCGTATCAGTGATTATTTTTGTGCAGAATGTGCAACTGAAAAGACTGAAGAAAAGCGTCCTAATCCAATTGATGTCAGGAAGCCACAATCACTAAACACATCATATTCAAAACCCTTGTTTTACACCACAAAATAACGAGGAAAACTGGAAACAATTATTTTTCTTCATTGCAATATAACAGTAATGAACAAGGATTTGTCTAGCATCAGCGACTTTGTGTGAATTATACCTTTTGTATTAATTTTTATAATCAGAACTTTGGACTTTTAAAACAGAATCTTTTTTTCCCTTGTAAATTTGGTACAATTACCTAGTTTTTCAATCGCTGCAGAAAAGCACGTGTGCATACAAAGCCTAATGAATTTTGGACCATAAAATGCATGGAACAGCACCACAGCAATTGAAAATATAATGACACAAATCTGCTCACATCAACTTCTTTACATCCCTGTCAAAATTTACCAACTAACAATGCGATACTAAATAAAACTATAACAAGAGTACCTCACACTTTAATGCATCACTTTTACTGCCTCTGAAGACCTACTGGCTACACTGCACAGCTTAGGTAGAAAGTTAGCGCCCCAGTCCCACTATTCGATCATGGTGGCATGCATGCAGTTGCTGCTCCAACACCCACCGTTTGATCATGGTGGCATGCATGTAGTTGCTGCCAGCACTAGCAGAGCCAGTTTGAGTCGCAGCAAACACAGGCGTCTCATATATGTTGTCTAGGTTGAGGATTGGATCGCTCACGATCTTGCTCAGATCCCGTGACCACTCTGAGGGAAGCAAATTACTTAATCTCAATTGTTTTCATCAGAAATTGGCAAGTCATTACGACAAAGAGCATACACTGATAAAAATGCTATAAAAATCAATGTTCTTAAAAGAATAAGAAAAGCAACAAAGAGCAGTATAAATTTCACAGACGCAATAAACTGTTCAGTGTAAATAAACATAAACAGGTCACTAGTTTCGAAAGAAGGCCAGTCTGAAATTAATGCTAGTAGCCTAACTTAGTAATGACCAAATCGTTTTGCTTTAGAGTGAAATATCATGGTAATTTTCCATGAATTATCACTCAAAAAAAACAGTACGGTGTAAGCTTTTCATCAAAATAATTAGAATATAAGTACAATGTGAGTGATTTCACTATGTCTTTCAGAAAGCCCGTTGGTCAGTGAAGGGTTAATACGTTCACTACCGACGCCGGCAATTGACAGCACAGCACATTTTGCACACGTTTGAAAACAATGAAGTAGTGCATCTCTGTCATTTGAGGAGAGCAAGGAATTTGTTATTTGTTTATTTACCTATTTTGCTGAATTAAGTAAGAGCAAATTTACATTACAGGGTTAATCATAATGGCAATATGCGTAAATTCAAGAGCAGTATTTTATATGAGCAGGTCAGAAATCAAATTTTATTTTAGAAAAATTTCAAGTTTTGCACCCAGTGAAGGTGGAATAACGGCAGTGAACATGTCACACAATCCCACATAGAAACAATGCATAATTCAAAACTGCTACAGCAATATTTTGCTCAATTCAAATGGTGTACAGCAATATCCATATAAATGACTAAATTCAAACATGGTACATTAATTACTGCTCATTTTAAGCATTTACTAAATAGAAACATTTTTTTATGGAAAGCTCACACTCGAATCATTTCCTGTGCATCTCCTATTATACCTCCAAGCTACAAATTTTTAGCAGATGTTTTTATAAACTGCAATACATCAAATTCTGTGAAGGATACTTTTATCACTCCACTCAATTTGTAACTTGATAATTTTACTATTACATTAGTTAGACTCCCTAGTCCCAGCAGAAACAATTTCAAAAAAGCCAAGGAAAGGGACCATTTCGTACGGACTGTGAAAAACGGGGAATCTATGTACAAGGTGTGCTCTCACAAAGGATGCCTTGCACATAGAAACAGCAAAGTAGCAAGGAAGAGGAAAAATAAACAAAGATGATATAATAAATAAGACAAAAACTGAAAAAGCTAAATGTGCGCAAAGAAAGTAAGTCCCAAACGCACACCTATGGCTGAGATTAACAAACAATATTCCCATAGGGGCGCCAGTACACATAACATAGAATAGACTAACGTAACTAACCTAAATCCAGTGTCTATCTATACAACATTAATTCAGGAAATTTACTGCACAGAATAGTGATCACAACAGACACATTTAGCTTTATCGATTTCGCCAAAAAATACTTATCATCTTGAGAGTCATCACAAAATAATTGGAGCTAGAATCTAAGGACACTTGCGCTCTACTTCTAGCACGAAATGGCCTACACTATTATACTTGTGTTCTCTGAACAATATTTGTGTGTGATGTAAGTATAGAATAAAAATTTGTTAATTCACACCGCGTGCTCAACTTTTACCACTGGAAAAAATCTATTTACACTCTTACAATCACACTATTTTGAGTGAAAATAGAAAGTTTAAATGCATCTCTTTACCCTGACAGATAACTAGCTATAAATTAAAACCATGGACAAAAATTTAATTCTCTATGAGATAGTAGAGCAAAAGCTCACACAATGCAGAAGTGCAGTGCACACCAACACAGTGCGTGACATGTTCACAATTGGTTCCACTTTTGAGAACACAAAAACCATGAGAAAGGGAATTTCTAGTGGACCAAACACAGAGCTGCTCACCCTTATCATCATACTTGGTGCACTCCGAGAAAACTTCCTCGGACCTGCTGGTGGTGTGAGCACTGTAATAATGAGACTGGAAGAAGCGAGTCCAGAACTCAGACTCGGTCATACGGTGCGGCACGTAGTCGTCGTGCTTCTTCTTGACGGCAGGGTAGGTCTTGAAGACAGCCAGCATGATCTCGGGAGTGAGGTTGTATAAAACTTTGCCGTTGTTGCCGTCAGTCTGAGGTTTGATGTCTGCCTGCACAAACAACCTGTGTTTAGATGAGCTCAAGAAACCTATTCAATGAAGGAAATTGAGCATTTTAGACATTGAAAATGAATATCATTGCAATAAAGAAAATAACACTAATATGTAGCTGCTGTTAACTTGAATGCAATGTCGGAAAAAAGGATACAGTCCTTGACATGGATGATTAAGGTGAAAAAAGAATGAAAAAGCAAACCAATGCCCATCATTAAACCAAACATCAATTCCAGAGCAAAAAATAGCATAATTAATTAAATATTGCACAACAAGTAATGCCTGGCCAATGTCCCTTATCATACTTGCAATTATTGGATTAAGGAACTATTTTGGGAAAGAATGGAATACAACTTTAATGAATTTCTACTTGAAGTATTTTCAATGAGGTTGGCTCTAACTTTGATTACACACTCAAACCTTGGGTGAATGTCAAACACTGAAAAGACATCAACAGTTTGAACATATAAAATCAGTATGGCTGAGAGAAATAAGTGCTCAGTGACACTACATGAATGCATAGCAAGGAAGGCTCACCAAAAATGCTCCAGAGATCCCCATCTCCATGGTGGGTGCCAGATTCTTTTTATAAGCCGCAGCAATTTCCTTCCAGAACTCCTCAGGCTGTAACAGGTTTTTGGGAACAAGATCCAGATAGAGTCTGTGCAACCGTGGGTTCTCTTCTAGAATTCTCTTCTTTTCCAACAGTTCATTCGGAGGTTGACGTTTGCTGGCCGTCAATAATTGTGAAAGACGTTCCTGAAATGAGGAGTAAATTAAAATTTTCTTACCAAGAAAAAGAATTGAAGAAAATTGACATGGCATCAAACAACAAAAATGATCCCAAATTTCTTCTCATTGAACTTTTTAGAAGTACAATTGCCAATGAAGGAAAATAATCACAATGTACACCAAGTTAACTTTGGCACACAAAGAATAATAGGGAGTAATTTTATTAACTAAGTATCCCAAAAACTCCCAAAATGCTGGAAGAATACAAGTGAAACAATTATTTTAATGTACTGTTCATTAAACCAACAACTACACACTAATTCCAACTTCAAGAGACAATTAACCTAAAAAAATACACTTTAATCAATGCCATGCAAAACTTGCATTTTCATACCTAAAACCAATAATAACACAACACTGGGAATTATAATACATACCAACATGAAGGAAGACTGACATTCTATCAATGAGTAAAAATTTAGATGAAGAAACATCAGAAACCAAACCTAAAAGCACTTTGTTTCTATATTGATTTTTCTCCAAAACCCTTCTGCTGTGCCAGTATGCATATGTGTGCTCTTCCTCACAGAGCCTTTCAATCAAACACCCACAGTGAATAGATTGATTATCATATGAGTATTCCAGCTTAAATGTATATTATTCAATAAAGATATGCCAGGTATATTGATCAGCTCAAATTCAGTAGTACTCAGGAAACATCTGTCTGGTAACACAGAATTATCAAAAATAAACTGCACTTCGTATATAAAAAATGGCCAGCCATAATAGTACGTATCTGTTGTCAAACTTCATGTTGAATTTAATCACTGTGTTCTTCAAAAATCAATAATAATCTAACAGATAAACAGGTAAAAATTTTTAAAGTGCTTCACTGATTCTGTTGCTCTTGTTGAATGACAAAACTCTTCAAAACCTTAATGAATTCAAGTCAAATGTTCCACTTACTCTTAAAGTGTATATTTCTGAGACAAACTTCTAATTTGAATAAGTTTACAAAAAGTTTGGTCATCATGATCATTTGAGCAATTTTCTTGTGTCAACTATACAGACGTGAATTCAACATTACGGGTTAGAGAAAAAATTGAATAAACTTAATCAATAAGCCACTTTAAACTTTATTGCAATTCCAATTAAATTTTTTCACAGAACCTCTCTTTACCCATCATAATAAAATTATTCTAGGTAAATCATAAATCTAAATACATGATATAATAAGTAGAATGAAAGGAAAACAAACATCTTGCAAGCATTGGTACCAGAGAAGCAGAATGTAGAATCATTTGATAACACACGGCCATCAAACTAGTATGAAATTGTAGAACTATAATTGAATTGGGAGAAATGCAGGGGTTGGACAAAATAATAGAAACACCTAACACTTTGGAACCATAATCTTTGAACATGTTATAACAGGGTGTCTACTGATATTTCATTTCCAAATTTTACTACTTTTTACTACTTTTTACTACCTTCAACAGCAAAAAATTACTACCTATTTTTTACACAATGAATGTTGTCCAAATGTCCAGATGTAAGTAATCGGCCTATAATGAGTAATTTGAATCAATAATATACGTAATAACCACAAGTTCAAAAGAGCTCCAAGTTTCTTAATACTTAAAATATTTAATACTAAACGGAGCAATCAAAGCATTATTGCAAAAAAGTTACCTAAATTCCCAAGGTACCCCGTCCTAAATGGACTCCAACGAATGTTTGGCAAAGGCCTTGTCTTAAAATCTTTCTACTATGAGGACAACAGTTCATCATATGGAAAAAATAAACTGACTGGAAACTAGTAGACACCAGGGCAATGTCAGATCCCTTTATAGCAGGATAGAATATCAGGGAATTTTGTTATGACCCAACACTATGGCACTTCGAAAATACGAGTTTGTGAACTATTTCTATAATACCTCAAAATCTAAATGGGCACCCTAATTGCGGACAATAGTGATAACAAATAGGTTATTAACATGTTATATTACGGAACAAATCTCAAAAATTTTATACAACTTTGCTAAATATGGTAGAAGAATGAACTTTGATTAGATGGAGCATCCCCATGCTTCTATGACAACATCCTCAAGGTAACTGAATCGGCATGACTGCCTGTGTGACGGCCAAAGGAACTCCAAAGAAACTTAACTCTCGTTCAAATGATTACACATTGCATTAAAAGATAATTTTATAGCATAATTCTTTCAGTATTTGGACATAAATTAACGCCATTGAAAAGAGAAAACTTTCAGCTCTGCAAAGAGGTAGTTTTTGTTAGGAAAAAACATTTATAGTTACAGTAAATCATTTTTTCCCCACATCGAAGTGGACAGAATAAACTCCAGTCTTTTCAAAGGAAGATAATACTGCTCACAATCAAGCTCAGGTCCAAAAAAACACTTTCTGGATATAAATGAACTGTGGAGAAGTGCCTTTGATGTCATTGCAATGTTTCTATCCTGCCGCAACAACTTGGAGTGCAAGAATATTTGTCTTTGAATAAGAATTGGAAGGTTACATGAAGTTTATGATAATCAAGATTTTACCATCCAAATATATGACTTTGAATTAACCATTATTCATTAGGAGGAATTGAAATGTAATAAGTTTGACTCAGGACTTACTCATCTGAAATTGCAGCGGGAGTCTCTAAAAGCTAATTGAGATCAGATAAGGTTAGTCGTTAGTTTTAGCCTCCCTACCCGCAGCAACAAATGCGATCCAAAG